>RJWM01006066.1:0-86786 GCA_004363535.1 Dasyprocta punctata
AAAATATGATCTCCAATTTAGAAAATGGATTATTTCAAGAGATATTTTGGTTGGTCATTTAAGGTATCTATTTATATTGGAACCTTAACTTTATAACTAAAATTGTAATGTCTTCCCACCATGTGAAGTATATAAGGACTGTATCACTTTAGTCATTTCTGTACATGTAAGATTGTTTAATTGATTTTATCTTTTAAACAATTATCTTTTAGGCTTAATCACTTAAGTTGTCAGACTAGCTGGATAAATTTGCCTTTTTGCCCAGTTTTGTTCACAAATATCATGATCAGACAATAAAGACAGTAGTGTCATATTTACTGAGTTTAGTTCAGGAAGAAAAAAGTAATTGGGCATATTTTATTTCATTCAGAGTAGTATAATTTTCTCTTGCTAGTAATATGGAGGCTACTATATATCTACCAAGCTTTCTTACTAGCACTGCACGATGATTATTGTTTATTTATAAGCTCTGCCTTCTTAATTTAAGGGAAAAAAGTCAAAATTATTTTCCACCATGTGTTGAAAACAGGACTTTGAGAGACTGATTATGTGCTATAAATGGATGGATGGATGGATGGATGGATGGATGGATGGAAGAACATTAAGGAAGAAGGAAAAAATACAAAAAGATGATGTCTAGTCACTAAATGTAAACCAGATTAAGCCAATGACAAACAGAACATGAAATTTTTAAAAGATGGTAGTTGACAATAGCACAAAATGTCAAACATTTAGAAGTTAATTTACAGAAACAAATGTATGACTTCTGTTTTTAAAACTACAAAATATTACTAAGAGAAGTTGAAGGAGATCAGAATAAAAGGAGGGCCATTTCCTGGGCTGGGATGAATAATATTTTAAAGATGTCTTTTCTTCAAGTTTGATCCATGCTTTCTTTGAACTCTTAATCAAAATCCTTGTAGCTATATTTGTGAACAGTGATAACTTGCATTTTAGAAATTAAATGGAAATGTGAAAGGCCCAGAATAACCACAGAAATCTTAAAAGAAGAGCAAAAGTAGAGAATTTAAGCTCAGTTATCAGAATTTATTATAAAACTGCTAAATAATTCAGACAGAGTGATATTGCCATAAGATTAGACAGTGGCCAAGAGAACAGTCTAGAGTCCTTGAAAAGACACATGTCATGTGGACAGTGGATGTGTGACAAAGCAAATGCTGCTTTCAGAGAGGAAAGAGTACTCTTATCTGTAAATAGTGCTTAGTCAATCCACTAATGAAGGCATAAAATCAGCATCTAGTTTGTGCCATATTAAAAATTCACTCCAATAAATATAAATGTGAAGTACAGAAAAACTAACATTCTTATGAGAAAAACATAGAATAATACATGGATGGGTTGGGTAGGCAAAAAGATGTCTTAATGTGAGGGCCCAGTTAAATCAGGCTGGTTTTCTATGAAGTGACAGTTGACGTGTCAGTTACTTCTTACACTACTGTGTGAACTGCAAATCATGTGTGTGGGAAGCAAACTGCATTGCATGCGATTTGGTAGTACTTGGTATCAGATCTGGTTTGTGTTTTATTTAACATAGCACCGTGCCTTACAAGGACTACACGTATATTTTAGTTTAGAATTGATCATTTTCCTTTGGTTTCAAATAAGTGCGGTGAGCATATGAAGGACATGAATATGATTCTGAGAGTATTTCTGGGTGAGTTTAATTTGGGATCATTAACATTCACAATAGATTGCTTGCATCTTGGCTTAGGTTTCTGTTAACTCTCTCACCTCTCCATCTCTCCAGGGACTAAGTCACCTGCACCAGCATAAAGTGATTCATCGAGATATTAAAGGGCAAAATGTCTTGCTGACTGAAAATGCAGAAGTTAAACTAGGTAAGAACAGAATCTAGAAAACCTAGGAACTGCTGGAAGGGACAGGATTATTTCAATAGCTCTTTTTCTTTTTTCAAATTAGTATAAATTTGTCGTTGGATTTGGAGGACACTGACATAAAAACAGAACGAAAAATGTTCTTTCTAAAAGCATTTTAAGAAATGGATTGTACATAGCATGATGAACAAAACCACATGCTTAATCAATGTACAGTTGAATTTTTTTAGTAAAAATTAGAAATGACAGACCTTGAAATTATCTCCTACATCTGTTTGTTTGTATTGTGGCTGTTATGACAGAACATTAATGACCCCTGTTTTTTCACTGAAAATATCCATACTTAGACTTATTTAGGACAGTCGATTCCTCCTATATCCCCATATGTTTAAGGTGTATTTACATTGGTTTTATTTCCTAGGGTAACTGAACAAAATGGATGCTCAATAGTTTAGGTCAATACTGATTATCCCGCTTCTGTCTGCCAGAGTAAGCAGTGGGGCATCCTTTTCATTGGCATATCCATTAGAGCCCTTCCCACAAATCTAGGATTGCCAAGGTAAAATAGAAAACCCCAACATGTGTTTCCTTGCTTGAGCTTGAGTTGACAAATACCTTATAGGATATGAAATTTGTTATCTATGAAAGAATCACTGTCCCTGTGATTATTTATTCTGAAAGATATTTACACATCTGCCCTTTGGTTAAAATATAGTTTCCTTTTTTATTAGCACTTGGAGTCAAACTTTCATCTCATGAATATTTCCTTAAAAAAAAAAGTATATGTATATATATATATATATATATATATATATACACTAAATGAGCTTCCTCAGAAGATTCATTCACACTATTTAACAGTTACTGCTGAGAATGTATTATATATGCCATTCCCCTTTCAGGAAACTTAGACTATCTTATATAAACATAAGAACAACTCTATGGCCGGGGATTTAGCTCAGTGGCAAAGCACCTGCCTGGCAAGCGCAAAGTCATGAGTTCAATCCCTGGTACAAAAAACAAAAACAAAAAAAGAACACTCTATGTAAATGTCAGCATGTTCATTTGATAGATTAGCAGACCCAAGCTGAAAGAGGTTGTTGTGCTAACCCTAGATCACACTACTACCAAGTGGTAGGAATGGGAGTTCCACAGTGTGACTGTCATCCTTAGCTCTTATTCACTGTTTTTGTATTATTATTGAGGCAACCAAGCTTGTCTTTCATTGGTCCCCACAGAGTCTTGGTATAACTAAACATAACACTTTATGATTTTCTCATTGTGTACTTCATTAATTTATACATGCAATTCAGATAATACGTATTCACATTATTGCAAAGGTAGATGCAACCCAAATTCCCACCGAATTTGCTATCTATATTCAGTGGAATATTATTCAGGATTGAAGAGGAAGGTATTGCAATCCTGTAATCTCAGCACTCTGAGAGAGTTGGAGGCAGAAATATTGCAAATTCAAGCCTAGCCTGGGAACCTTGGCAAGAACCGATTTTAAAGTAAAAATTTTCAGTAGTTTAATGCAATCCTTAGTACCTGAACTCAATCTCTAGTACCTCAAAAAAAAAAAAAATGGAGGGGGAAGGAAGGAAGGAAATTTTGACATATGTTCAATATGGGTGAACTTTGAACTTTGGGGATATGTCAAACTAAAGTACAAATACTGAATGATTCCACTTATGTAAATATGTGAGTTGTCAGACTTGTACATAAAGAAGGTAGGTTGATATTGTCAGGAGTTGGGGAGAGGGAAGTTGTGAGGTCATTACTTAATGAGCGTTGAATTGGTGAAGATTGAAAAAAAGTTCTGGGGATGGATGGTGGTGATGGTTGCACAATGTTAACCTACTTAATACCACTGATACATACATTGAAAAGTGGTTAAAATGTTAAATTTTGTAGTATGTATATCTTAACAACATCAGGAAGCACACTTTCAAATTTTTGTCATCCTATAAAACCTTCTGTCATAAACTTGATTCATCGTCTTCTCTTTGTTAGTGGACTTCGGAGTCAGTGCCCAGCTTGACCGCACAGTGGGCAGGAGGAACACTTTCATTGGGACACCCTACTGGATGGCACCAGAAGTCATTGCCTGTGATGAAAATCCAGATGCCACGTATGATTTCAAGGTGTGACTTCTTCATTGTATTTTAAAAGTATGTCTGATCTCTCATCCTGAGTCTTGAAGTGTGAGAATTCTTATGTGCTTTTGGGTTTTCAGTTTATCTGCTTCAAAGGGAAAGCTGAAAAATGTTATCTGAATTTTAAATTATCAAGCATCCAAGTGGGAATCTTTAATGAATTCACCCATTATATCTGATTGACTACTTGAAAAACAAAAATAGTTTAAATCATTTTTAGTATTCCTTTGGATTTGCTCTTGTTTTTAATCCTTGAAAATGGACTAGCTTTCATTTTTGGTTATAGTTTAGACTTTTGGCACAGTTTATATTCCTTATGTTTTCCTTGTTCATTTACTAGTACTTCCTTTTTAATTTGTTTTTCAATTGGTACTTAAAGACGTAAATATTGAACATATGAATGGAGTGCTATATAATGTTTTAATACATATATACATCATATAATGTTTAAATCAGGTTAAACATATTTATCTCCTTATATATTTACACTGCTTTAAAAAAAACAGAAAGAAAACTTTTTATTTTCATGCAAGTTCTCTCTAAATCACTAAGTTGTCCAGGCATGGCTCAAACTAAGCAATCCTCCTTCCTTAGCTTCCCAGTACTGGGGTGGGTGAGAACGTTCTAAATCTTTTTTTCTAGTTATGAAATGTACAGTATATTACTATTATCTAAAGTCACCTGACTTAGTACATACTGATCAACTTTGCCCCATCTCTCCCTCTCCCAAAGTATATGTTCTGATAGCTTTTTTTGTTAAAAAAAAAAAGTATATCAATTTGTTGTCTAAAGACATCTTTTCCTGATTAAGAATGATCAGATTTGCCATTTTTATATTGCTCACACTACAGTTTTTTGGAGTTTCTTTTCTGTGAGACAGTCACATGGGATGTTGGTAACTACTTTGTGATGTTTCTCTGGCATAGCATGGTGTTCCATAAAAATTTGGCTGACTGCTAGTTCCTTTTCATGTGAACTGGGAATTTATTAATGAATTCAAAAGAGTATTCAATAGACTTCCCTAAGAAACATTTTCTTCTCTATTCCCTTGGCCAATAATCACATGATTTGGGGTTACTGTCTTACTAAGACCTTCAGTATCAGGTGGCATTGTGTTTTAATAAATTCTGGCTGATAGGACAGTAAGATTGGAGACAATGGGATCTAGGTAGAACCTATGGAGCACTAGGTAGAGATACCCCATGGGCAAAACTTGATACTACTTGGCCTGGTTTTGAAATATAAGGGCTTTTCCTCCAAATGACTATAAAGATTCTCTCTAAATATTCTCCTGTTAGACCAGAGGAAGCTCAGGCCTGAGGTCTTTGAAAGTGCATGCCCAGTTAGTGATCTCCTAAGAGTTAAGAATTTCAGTCTAGTCTCCAAACTATTCAGAGCTCTTCCCTATAGATTGCCCTGCTCCCCTGTACATCTCCAGTTTGCAAGAGTATATTTAAAGAATTCCATTTTCAAAGAACATTTAGTTCTTCATGTTTGGGGTTATTATTGTAATCAGGTCACAAAGATGCAAATATTGCAGTGTCTTTGGGACCCAGTGTCTCAGGGCATTGACAAAATTATTTGCTTCTTTTGGGAAATGCAAGCTTGAAGGTTTGAAAACATAGTAATTTTCTCCTTCTTTCAAAGTTAGTCACTTTAATAACCTGACAACAATCTGTCTGAAAACAGCTGCCAAGTTAAAAATTAATCTCCTGCCAAAATAAATGTCATTTATTTAAACTGCTAATGATAAGCACATTTGAATAATTTCATTTGCAAATCCCTTCAGAGGAGCCACTACAAAATATATGTGCCAGGCCAGATATATGTATCACAATTGGCTATAAGCAATTCTTCAAACTGTAGTTATCTTTAACAAGTGCTAACTAATCTACTGGACCACTGGTATTTTGGATTCTTTGTAACATACCATGAGGGATGAGAATGTTTGAGACTTTTACCCCAGCTTAACCTTTTAAGTATTGTGAGTGGTCACATTAGACAAGGAACTTTTGTTTTGTGCCATGGAGCAGATCCCATGACTGGCTTGTTTTCAGGAAAGTAACTAGGAGAAGCCTTCCTTCTGGCTAAGCAAAAGCTTAGAATTAAACTAATATCTTGATCCTACCCTCTCAGGTTATAGGTAAGAAATAACATTAGGACCCAAGGTAAAATTTGTGAGATCTTACCAGGTGCGGACAGCCATGTGACTAGCCATGAGGGCGCACCATGATGCACACACAGTGTGAATTCAGAAGTTTCACATGACTGTAAAAGCATTCCAAGATATTTAAAAGGTCTAAAGATTCATGAGGATTCTTATTGGGAAGAAGAAGTTCAGCTGTATCAGTCACTTAGATCTTAGTTTTTCAGTATTGTCATGAGTACAGGTTGTATAAAAAGATAATAAAATGCTGGCAAGAATGTGAGCTTCACTTGCAATGTGTCTTGGGTGGAAGAAGGAGCATCTCCCAAGGATGAGTGAAGGAAGGAGCATCACACAAAACCAGGAAGGAAGGAAGGTTTGGGGTGTCTTTGAAAATATACGTCAACCTCTTCACAGCATTACCAGGGATGAGACAGTGCTAATCTTTAAATAACCTTCTTGCTTCCTTGCTGATGCCATAACTTGTCTTTTTTTACCGTGTAGTGTTCTTGGGAAGGTGGTCTGCCACCAGAACACAGTTTTACAATAGTCTGACTTTCAAAATTATTCATTCACTCAGTGTGTATTTACTGAATGCCTACTGTGTGTAAGGAATTAGCCAAACTCAATCCATTGTAAGCAGTTGCTAACTAGAATTTATCAAGACCCCATGAAGCCCAAAGATTTGGACCTATATGATATCCATCCATGTAACCAGTAGGTCTTCCCAGCCTCAGTAACTGATGCCGCCACTTTGGACTCTCTTTTATGTATTAGATACTTGAAGCTGGGATGGCATATTTAAAATAAAGATGATTTAAAGACCACTGGGTTTGTTGAATTCCCTACCACAAAAACCCTTGTTTTAAAAGAAACAAAAATGCAAAAAAGAAGTTTATTTGATTTATTATTTATTGATTATTAATGGTTGATTTTCTGCTTCAAGATGTCTCTAAAACCAAGTATATATTTAAAACAAAACTAAGTAATTCAGTATGACAAGGGCCTCTGTAGGAAAGCAGTCTGTAGAGCGCATTTTTTTTTTTTTATTGCAGTCTGGTTTTGTGTGATAGCTACTGGGTACAGTAAGTAACTCACTGAAAATAGACCTTCTTCTAAGGAGGAATGCTGGAATCTCATTTACTTTGTGTGCTGGCTTTCCCCTGGAGGCCCTTCCTTTCTTGTTTTCAGAAATTCTGTCAAAACACTTCAAGTGAAAGGAAAGGTTTCATTTCCCTGATAAGTATGCAGGGCAATAATGAAAGCTTTCCCATTTAATAATAAGCATTCAAAAGATTTGAAATTAATAAAACCATTCACAATTCTTAGACTGTTTAAACAGTTATTTTTAAAACTTACTTTGAATTTTATTGCAAGTGGATGGAATCTGCCGAGCATTTTATAATCCTATGTATTTATTGCCTTCAAAGAGCCACCCACTAGAAGAATTTCCCTGTAGCCAAATGCTCATCAATAGGAAAATTACTGAAGGTTCTATTCAGTGGAATACTATGCAGCCATTTAGCCAGTGATGTAGCATATATTTTGGATTTGAGCAGATGCCAGGATACTACCTCAAGTGTTAAGTACAGAAAACAACTTACAGCATAGTGCATGTAACATAGTCTCACCCCCTCACACATACATATTTATGAGAAATCTAAAAAGTACCTGGAAACCCCTAAAATTGTTTTACCTCAGAGTAGGGCATGTGGATGATGAATTTAAAATTCTTACTTCATATATATTTTGGTCCTGTTCCAATGTTTTTCCCGTGAACAGGCCTTGCTCTTATATTAAACTAGTGAAGTGAAATGTCCTATCCTCTCATCCTACATTGGCCAGGCTCTGTCTTTAGGACTGATTTGCACTGTGCTGTGTATTATTCACCAGAACTGTCTATGAGATATTTCCCACAGAGGCTGTGGATTGCTCTCAGGGTTTGGAGGAATATTGAGTTCTATAAAGAAATGGTTCAACTTATTCTCCCATATTGTTGGTACTGGCTTTATTCCTGTAGGCTGGAAATAGCTCCTCTAAGTGAAAAGCTCAGGTAAAGATAAAGGGAGCAGCTATCTAGGGGGAGTCACTGTAATGCATGTGTCACCTGAGAGGACAGTATTTGCGTTGTGGAATGGTGCATTTACATTCTGAAACAAGTCCTGGCTTCCGTCTGCTGAGATCCAAACATAGGTCCTCCTTCCGTATTTGGTCAGGTTAGTGTCACTGGTAGGCAACTGACAATTCTGTTAAACGTATTTCTGCTGCTCCAGTGGTCAGACTCACGTTTATGGGGTTCCTTAGTTAGGCCCAGCCAATGCCTCCTCTAGGCAACCTATCAAACCTAGAATAGAATGTCTTTTAATAGTTTTCCTTTGGCCATATAACAAATGTAGATAGATAGGGACTAACAATATCTATCTTAAAAAAAAAAAGATACCTATCTTCAGTTTATTTCATTTATAAAACAGAATTGCTAAGAACTGCCTCTGCTTACACATCCTTCATAACCCTGAACTCACTCACCCATTTAGTATTCTTTATATGTAACAGTATGTAATTATACGACATAACAAAGAAAATCAGACAACAGCTGTTTAAGGTTTGGTGTACTAACTCAAGAGAATTATTTAATCTTTGTGAGACTGTATGAAATGGAAACCATAAATTGTATATTAAAAGGTTATGGCAAAATAAATGAGATACACACACACAGTGGTACCTCAGTTCACAAACTTAATTCATTCCATGATTCTGACAAAGACGGCCACCTTCGCATTTGTGCAGGAAAGGTGATCATGGTTGTATCGTTCCCTGATGCAGAGTTTGTAAACAAAACCAAAATTTTGCTGAATGCTTCTGCTTGCAAACCAAATTGTTCTGAAACAAAGGTGTTTGTGAACCAAGGTGTACATATATGTATATATATGGAGAAAGAGGAATTAATATCAACATTAATATAAAGAAGACTTTTAATATAATTAATATAATATGGCATGCTTGGTAAATACTCAGTACAGTAGTTTTGTTTATGTATCATATGAAAGTACTGCTATTTGGGGCCATTTTTTACCTTAAAAATTTCAACAGCAATTTCATATGGTTCAAAATTGTATTTGTATTACACACCGCTAGTTTTGTCTTCTGTTGCACTTGAATTTGCCTCTCTATACCTTCTACTACAACTAGATTAAAATGCTGTCCTTAAGGGCCACATATGATACACATGTAGTTTCCTTTTTCCAACTGGAACATTCCAAAAAGAATAAACTAACCACAAGTTCTCAGCAAAAGACTATATTCTGATCTGTGAAACTTGGTACAATCCACTATGCTGGTTGTCCCCCTTACTGGTCAATTGTCTGTCTCCTCTAGACTACCATGCTGCCTGTGCTTCGGGATAATGGGGTTAGGACTAAGCCATATCTGTCTGTGCTTGTCCGTCTGACTTCTGACCAGGCTCTGCCAGAAGCCCTTGGTAGAGAGGGACTATAGCTCTGGAGGAAAGAGGACAAGTCTTTTCCTGTTTGCCTCCTCTAAGCTTATTGTTTATGCCTGCCTTGTACTATTGATTACTAGAGCTCATAGCCATCTTACCTGATTCGGTGTTTCAAGCTGAACTGCCTGTTGACAACTGGCCTCAGGATCTGTCTGTAATCATACTTGTTTAAAAACCACTATGTGCATTATATTGTGTTAGGTCTCATGTCTGTATTCTTCTTCAATTCTCACACTAATCCTGCAAAACATGAGCTCTCCTAACATTTTACAGCTGAGGAAAGGAACTTGGAACTGTTAAGTAACTTGTATCTGCCCACCAAGCCAGTTGTGTCAGAGCTGAGAGTCAAACCAAGGCCTGTCTGGCTGCAGTGTAAGCTTATTCTGCCTCATGGCCTACACCGGGCTCCTTTTCCCACGCTGCTTTGCTTTCCTTGTGTGATGGCTTTCAGCATCTAAGAGTCTTGCTTTTCTTCATGTGTTGGACAGCCTAGCCCCAGAGGAATGCTCTCTTGCTCTGTACAACTTGCTTATGTGCCAGCTGTCTCCGGCCCCCAGCCTGAAATTGTGCCTTGTATCTGCCTTCTCAGAGGCACTAGACTTTGTCTCTGTTCCATTTGTAATGCACACAGGACTGGGCTATTAATCATACCTCATACCAGGCTGCACACCACCTCTGGAATAATGAATTTCCCAGCTCCTGCCAAAATGAGTCACACCATGGCCACTCAGGAAACTTATCTCTCCCTGACTTTCTCCTATCTTGTTCCTCCCTCTTCTTTTTCTGGTCTCCTGTAATCTGTCTTGCCAGTTGTAACTGGAGCATTTTTTCCCCCTCTATTTAAGTTCTAAATTGTCTTTGGGACTCACTAACATATCCAAAGGCTTAAATAAGACTTGTCAAGGACATTTATGGCTTCCTAGCATGGCCTGTTAAGTATAGCTTACAAGTAGCCTTGGTTATATATGACCAGAAATATAAATGTTCCTTTTGGAAAACAAGATAAACCCAACGAAACATGATGATACAAAATAAAGACTTAAGGAAGCAGCAGTAACTGGCCTGGTCATATGACTTGACAGGGGATACTTAGGTAGTTGGGACACTATGGCCTCCGGTTGAAGGAAGTGTTTTTGGAGTCTGGGATAGTCTTCCCAAAAGGGACATATCTTCATGATCCTCCCTGCTTCCTGTGGGATAAATTCAGAATCACCTAGCAAATGAGCCTTCCCCATTTCATATGTATTGTCCCTTAGGAATGCTATGCTTATGTTTCTATTGTCTCCAGAGGTCCAAATGCAGGCAAGCTGGGGGTTATATTGTGTTCACTGATGTCTTCTGTCTTTCTGCCCTGTCATCATTAATATATTCATTGATTGCCTCATGTTTGCAAAATGGATGTTGTAGCTTCCAATATATTTTTAAGGCCCTAAGAAGTGGAGTTGAGTTGGCAAGAAAACCGCTGTATGAGTTCCCTATTTTAAGGAAAGCAATCAATGTGAAGATTCCTCAAAAAATGAAAAATAGAAATTTAATTCCACCAAGCTATTCCCCTTCTAGATATCTTCCCCAAAGAGTTAAAGACATCATACTATTATTGAGATACATGCGTACTCATGTTTATAGCAGTACAACTCATAATAGAGAAATCTTGGAAGCAGCCTATGTTCATTAGTGATGAACAGATAAACAAAATGTGGTCTTTATATACAATGGAGTACTACTCTGCTATAAAGAAGATAAATTTGAGTCATTTTTAAGAAAATGGATGTACCATGGGACTGTAATGTTAAGTGACATAAATGAGACACACAAACCTAAATATTGCATGGTTTCTTTTATGTGTAAAACCACAGTACAAATAAATTAAAGAGCAAAATAAAAGATCATAGGAAATGGAGAACTTTTGCAAATAAAAAGGAGATCAAGAGATGGAGGGAAAAATGTAGCAAAGGGAAGGGGACTTAAAGGGAATTAGGATGTGTTATGTACATGTACTAGCTCTCTGACAAATGTAATCTTTATGTACTACAAACATCTACTAATAAAGATATTAAACATGAAAAAAATTTTAAAAAGGAAAAGCAGAAATTTCCAGAAGATACTTTCTTATGTCTCATTGGCCGCAACTGTGTCCCATTCCTGAATTGCTGCAACAGAGCCAGAGGAGGTGAGTGTGGCTATCCCGGACTCTAGAACAGAGGCAGTGATGAAAGTGGGCACTGAAAATACCTGCTGTGGTAGCCAGGAAACTGTATCTACCACAAGCAAATGGAAGGAGATTGTAGAGGATTAAGTTTGGAGAGCAAAGGTAATCGTTATCTAGCAGCAGTGGAGAAGGAAATTGATATTCTTGAGCCCACTTTGTGCTGGATTTTGATTCGGGCAGCATACCTAATGTATGTGTGTCACAGTTCCCTCCATTGTGCAGTTGACAAAGCTAAGCATGAAGCCTTGATTTGAATCCAGATCTGTCTGATTTGGAAACCTGTTCTCTTTCTATGAACCTGTGTTGCTTCAGAAAGTTAAAGCTATTTTGTCCTGTAAAACTGGGGTGACCTCAGTGAATCTCAGCACCTTCATTGCATTGCCAGTACCTTCAGTCACCTGTAGACAAAGTAGGAATCTAGAACCACTTTTTGTGGGCCCCTCATGCAAAATCAAGATGAATGTGGTACCCAAGTGCTTACACTGAAATAGTAGTTAAAGAAAAACTGACCCAGGTCATTTTAAAACCTAGTACTTAGTTGCTCAGTGATCTTGGGAGAGCCACTGTTCCTCAGCTGTGAAATAAAAGGTTAAACTATATCTACAAGGACACGCCCAGTCCCTGCATACATGTTTTGGTTCTTTCTCTCATGTATCTTTTAACTTGCTTATCACTCATTCAACAAGTTTTTATTGAGAGCCTACTACATGTCAGGCACTCTGTTAGATACTTGGAATACATCAATCAATAAAAGAAAACGCTCTGCTGTATAAGATGTGTGTGTGTGTGTATGTGTGTGTATTAGAGGCAAGGGATACAAACAATGAGTATGAAACACAGTAAACGAGTAGTAAGTAATTATACCGTGTCAGAAGGTAAGTGTGGGCAGGACCCAGTGATCCTCCCTGAAAGCCCAGGATTTGAACAGTGACAGCCACAGAGGGGAGGCAGCCAGTGTGCGCATCCCTGGGGAGGTGCTGTGGACAGGCAAGAGCTTGAACAGTGTCCCAGAGGCTGAAGTGTACCTGACCCTTCTGAGCATCTTCTTCCCCATCTAAGGCCTTGCCTAGGACCCTTCCCATCCTAGCCTCCTCACTGCCTTTCAGACATGTGGGTTGTCAGACCAACTCAGAGCTTTCCAGACTGGGCAGCCATCTAAATTTGTCCCTGCTGTGGCCACTAGGGAAGAGAGCCTGGCCTCTGCCTCCATGCTTGCACCTTATTGCATGCTCCAGAAATACTCAGTTCCTATGGGTACTGGGAAAATGCTGGTAGAGCTACCGAGGCCTGGTGATCCTGAAGTCTTATCAAAATAGCACAGGGACCTTTTGAGCTGGCCCTCCATTTCCAGGCTATTCCCACTGTTTCCTGCCTAACGCCTCCTGCACAGTGACTCAGTGTTTTTTTTATGTCCCTGAACAATTATCTCTGTCTGTCAGCCATGAAATTCTAGGTACAAGAGAGCTGTGTTTTCATTTTTATTTCTCAGCCCACCTGTAACAGGTGAGTCAAGCCTTCTCATTAGCTCCAGAAATGACCTCATGAAGCTAGGCCATGAGCCTGTGGGAAACAAATCATTGGCTAGGCATGCACTAGAGGTGTATGTGTCCTGTGAAACCTTTGAATGCCTTGTGAAATGGAATGAAGAGAATGGACAAGAGTTGCTCTCTTAAAAAACAATTTAAAAAAGTAAAGAGTTGCTCTCTTGAGTTGTGTTGTGAGCAGAGGAGTTACTTGGAATACAAGAATGGTGGTATTGTAAAAGTGTGTTGTTATCCCCACGCAAACTGAGAATCCTAGAGTGAGACTATCATGTGCCTATCCACCTGCTATAAGGCACATTGCGTTTTAGGAAAGAGGCCTGAACTCCCCCTGGAAAGCCCTTTCACATTCTATGAGCCTCTGTTCAAATACTGAACGGGCCTGGATGTCACTCACTGGATAATGAGCAATTTAGTTTCAGGGAATGACTCAGCATGAATTTCATGGTTCTCTTCCAGTTACATCTTTTTTTCATGTGCCCTTGGCATTTGTTTGATGGAAATAGCAAGGAAACTTAACTTTGATCTCTCTAATCTGGGAGAGGTTACAGGTGAGAGTTTTGAATAATGTACAAAATACATGAAGTATTTAAAATGCAAAGAGGCTGAGAGTCTATGCCAGGATATGGGCCTTGAACCAAATTTCATACTAGGTTTTCTTAAACATTTACTGGGAAGCAGAAGCAGCAAGTATCTTTTAGAGGTTTCTTAACTTGGTTTTCCCCATCTCTTGATCTGACCTCTTTATGCAATCAATATTCAGAGACCACTGAGCCATAAACACACAATATGGTAGGAACATATTGTTAGAGACGGAGATCACCCAGTAAGAGGGAAAACACTGGCCTATCAAATTCTGATCAGAGCCTAAAATTCATTCCAAGTAAGAAAGAACATAAGGATATCAAAGTCTCTATTTTGCTCAGTAGTTTACTTACAAGACAGGATATTTTTTCATCCATTTACAAATCTATTGTGTACCTCCAACTGTGCACAATCCATCAGTGAGCATCACCATCAAATATCCTCCATCCTTGTCTGATTACATTAAATTATATGAAAGTGCTGATTTTTTAGGCTAAAAAGTATTTTATATAAGTAACAGCTACTATATGATCTAGCTATTGCACTCCTGGGTATTTACCCAAAAGAAATAATAAAAGCATTCATCCAAAGACTCACACACCAAGTTTTGTAACAGCTTCATGTGCGATAGCCCAAACTGGAAACAATCTAAATGTCTATCAATAAGTGTATGTATAATCAAACTATGATATGACCATACAATGGAATACTGCTTATCCATAAAAAGAGTGAAGTATTAATACACGCTACAAGCATGGACCTCAAAAACACTATGCTGAGTGAAATAAACTGGATGCAAAAGGCCACATATTGTATGATTCCTTTTATATGATGCTTTAGAAGGTCCAAAAATAATCCATAGTGGCTCAAAGCAGATTGGTGTTTCCTTAGGGAAAGGGGACAGGGAATAGGGAAGAACTACATGGTGCAAGTGGAATCTTTGGGGTACAATGGATATATCCTGTGTCATGTATCTGTCATACCTTATTAGATAGTATACTTGTGTGATTTATCATGTGATAACTACAGCTCAATAAAGGTACTGAAAAAAAAACAGCCTAATAGCAATTTCTTAGGTTGACAAATAAGTGTCAGTGGTGAATTAATTTTTAAAACTTTGCATTCGCTTTTCATACATTGATTGAAAATGTTCCATTTGTTGGGCACCGTGAAAGGTGTTGTCAAAGAAAAGTGCATGAGGCTATTTTTGTTTTGAGGCTCTGTGGAAGTAATCAGTTTGTAACAGACAACCGCATGACTTTCCCCATGGGCGATTCTGGAGCAATTATCAGGTATAACCAAGTTTCCCTTTGTTGATTGAATTTATGCATGTGTGTGTGCCTTCCTTGTTTTTCAGAGTGACTTGTGGTCTTTGGGAATCACCGCCATAGAGATGGCAGAAGGTGCTCCCCGTAAGTACCTTCCTCTCGGGTGACATCTGTTGCTGATTGCTCTGTGGGCGCAAAGTTTCCTTGCCAGGAGCTGCAGTTGCTTTACTTCTGCCACACTGAGCCCTGCGTGATTTGAGCTGGCATATTTAGAAAGCAGAGTTATCTTAAATCAACCAGGAATTGGCTCATTGTAGAGTCGAGTGAGGATCTTGTTTTGATGAGGAAAAAATAAATAAAAAATATAAAAGCAAACTTTGGGGAGACTTGTTTGTCTTACAGATTTAGTATGTGGTTTATTATTGAACTCTCTGCCCAACATAAAACTGTGAGCAACCAACAAAGACTATAAACTCCATCATATAAAAATTCAAAGCTAACTTTCAGTGCATGGGTTATGCAAACACTTGTATTCAGTTGCTGTCACTCTTCTTAAAATACTGGTGTTTAGAATTTCAGATTTGTCTGCTGTTATTTGAGCAGACTTGCCACAAGCATGGCCATCTTGAGACTCTCCCGGGCTCCTTGAGGTCTGGCGTGTTGGCACTCTACTGGCAGAGCGTCTCTACCAGCCATGTGGTGGCTGCCAGACCACACAGACTGCTGCGTGGGAAGTAGTGACAAGGGGCCCAGTGGCTGCACCAAGCTTGCCTCTTTCGAGGGCCACTCCTCATCAGTGGCCAAGTGCAGCAGGGATAGCAGGGCACACACCCTGTCCTGGGGCACAGAACTCCTTTGTAGGCAGCAGTGCCTCAGGCAATCCCGTATGACTGCTGGACTTGCCGTGGACTGCAGGACCATCTGGGACACTGGGTAAAGGGTGGGACTTGCACAGCGGTCTGATGACTTTCCTCATCCTTCTTGGGTCCCTTCCTATTTTCCTTCACACTGAAGTCCCCTCAGTGATTCTTGTGTGTTTAATACCACTTCTGTGTCTGTTTGTCAAATGAGAAAAACAGAAACAATCCCTACCTCTGAATGACAGGGCACTATCATTACAACTTTTTACCTTCAGTGTATCATAATCTTCTCACCTCCATGTCTCAAATTAGTTCAGTGTATCTGGAACATGATTGATACAGGATGTGTTGACAAAACTCCCCTTGTTCACAATGTTAATAGACACTTACGAATGAGGAAAGTAATGTATTGCAGCCTTAAAAAGCTATATTGTCATTCCAACAAGTGGTGCAAGGGGCTGAAAATAAACTTCTACCCACAGAATCCTTTGGCTTTTAGTGAGCATATATTCTTAATCTAGGTACAAAGAGAAAATTACTCCCAGCTGTTTAAAAAGTAAACTAATAAAATATTTTAACTAATAATGAATATAGGAGTACTTTCACTATAATGGCATGTTTACAAATTGAGATAATTTTATAGCTTTGTTTTTCTGCCAGACTCAGTTTGACTTAATCCTCTGGTATCCCTGGGGCCAGTGAGTTTAAAAACAAAACAAAGAAAATCTGTGATGAAACCTGAAAAAGCCAATGCAGGATATCTTGAAACAGAACGGTGTTCTAGGATACTGCTTTGGATTTCAGCAACCGGTGTGGATAATACTGCATTTGGATGAACCTCCAGTGTATAAGAAACAGTCTTTGGGTTATCAAATACCTTTTATTTTATGGTTTAGGATAACTAAAAATAACGTAACTATCTTCATTGTAGTTATCATCTGACCTTGTTTACTTTGAAGGTCAGGTGCTTACTTACAGCAAAGATGGCTGGGTGTTGAGTCTTTAACTTACTCTCCTTAAACTCAAAGTAAAGGCATATTCCTTAAAAATGTTAACAGTAGCTGTTCGCATGGCGTAGTACTATGTGATTCCTTTAACCAGACAGCAGCGCTTTTAAATGCTTGCCAAATGGAAGCTTTTGAATCTTCTGACCCGATGTTCACTGGTCCCCTGTGGGCTCAGAGAGTCATTTGGCGGCATAGTCTGTGCAGCCAGGATGGAGTTGGCGTGGGTTTGGCCTCCTAACTGGAGCGGGCCCTTGTTTTGGTCTCTTGCAGCTCTCTGTGACATGCACCCCATGAGAGCCCTCTTCCTCATCCCCCGGAACCCAGCACCTCGGCTGAAGTCGAAGAAGTGGTGAGTCTGGTCTTCAGAGTTTTGTAGATCTAAGGGTGAAGTCTTCCTGTGATTCTCTTTTGAATTCGCTCAGATCCCTGGGTCCTGCTGAACGGATTAAGCTAATGTATACTGCAGCTTGGCAGATGACTTTGCATGTGCTGTCGTTCATATTATAATAGTAGCTTCATTACCCACTATTTGTATAGCGGGTGTTAGCCCCACACCTTCAAGGTAAGGAGCTATTAGCTGAAATGAGGAGTGGAGCCCAAGTAATGACATAGAAGGTTTTTAATGTATAACTTGAAATGTGTCTTTCTGGGCAGCACAGAACATTTCATCACAGTGAGAGGCAGCGACTTCTCTCTTAAAGGTAGTGATTCCCAAGTGCGTAGACATACCTGGTAGTATTCAGGATGATTTCTCTGGCATGTGCCTGACCGCTGGTAGTTCTTTGTGTTTTTACTATTGCTTCCTCTTTATGGCAGGCGATACTGACTTCTTTGGGGCAGCAATATCACCATTTCTTTTCATAAGCTTATATTTGTAAAAAGGTGACTTAGAAATAAAACTCTGCAGAAACACTGTTAAGAATGATGGGAGACTGTGACAGACATTCTATGGGTAGTGTATGATTGACTGAAGTTTAGGAAGCTGTTTTACAGGTTACACCAGGTGTGTGTCTTTGTGTGTCCTTATGTTTGGATCTTTGTTTCTTATCATTCTATAATAAAAATCCATCACTTCCTTCTTCCCCTCATAGTTGTGATGTGCCCACCCTGACATGTTCTTGAATCTCTGGCTTCTGTTTTAATAAGGCTGATTTATGCTCACATGTGACCTCCTATCCTTTTCTAGGGAAAAATTCTGGGCAGGTAGACCAGGAAGGGACAAGCCCTCATGTGTGCCTTTTCATACTACTTCATGATGTAACCCCTGAGGAAGATGTAGCCCTCCTATTTCCCACCTACAGTTTTCCCTACCACACAGAAAGCATTCTTAATTAATATAGTCGTCTGGTAATGACATAGCAACCCTGCTGGAACAAGGGAAAAGCACACTGCATAGAAAGGGAAGAAGATGCCAGAAAAGAGACGACAGCCTGAAAACTGCCAGCCTGTGGTGGGGAGAGGGAGTTGCTATTGGTAACAGGGAGGCAGAGCCTTCCCTGCACTCCTTCCTCCCAGAAGGTCACTGTGATAGGAGGCTCTAGTCTCTCCCCAGCAACAGCCTGCCATTGGGTGCCGTTCAGCATGTGATCACAGAGCACCCAAGGGCTTGTTCTTCTCTCCTTCCTGGATCAGACTCCTGGGGAGAGGAGCCAGCTTGCTTCCCTCCCCTAGAAGCGACAGTGATGCTACGAAGTCACCTGCCTGCTAGGTTTCTACTTGCCTTATGCCAAAGCCCCGCAGTGGGACCTGCTTTGTATGGTGGGCTTTACTTCTTGTCCCCTGCCCCACCTTTTCTTCTTCTCCCTTTACTACTCTAGGGCAGATATTTTAGGGTGTCCACAAAGAATAACAAACTGGCCATCCACAGATGTGCTTTATTTTAACTGGTGCAGTGAGGCCATATTCTATTCTTACAACATTCATATTACTTGCCAAAATTTAAAAACCCAACAATGGAGCTTTCCATTTAGATTTCTGTAAGGGTACACAGTACTGCCCAGCTGGAGAGCATCTCCTCCCTTTTAGACAAGATTGGCCTTCTGCTCCAGCAGCCACCTCTCCCCGATCCAATGCTAATGCCAGTTGCTCATCCCACTTGTGGTCATCTGCACTGTGGTCTGCGCTGGTCCTTTGAATGGCCTGCTGATCCCACAGAAGAGTGAGTGAATAGCGCCTGCACTCTTCATTGACCCTGCCCCAAAAAGACTAAGTCTGCACTGACCTCATTTGAGAAGGGCATGCACTGGGGAAATGTAAGCTGACTTTTCTGCTTCAAATCTTTGATAAAGAGAACCAATTTTTGATGATGCTGGAGGAAGCTGGAAAGTGAAGAAGAAGCCCTTCCTGCTTCATCTCATGAAGCTCTGCAGGCCCCTCCGGACTGGCAAGCAGAGCTATCCAGGACTGCAGGTCTCATGCAGTCATGCAGCTGGACAGGGAATGAAAAAGCTACTTGGCAGTTTGAGCACGAGGGAGAGACAGACGGCCTAACCGTGCAGTTTCTCACCAAGACCCCAGTCCCACCATGTGCTTGATTGTGCAACCGCCAGCCACCTATCTGATACTTGACCTGACTCCCATTGCTTTGCAACAGAATTCCAGTTTTTAAGGGAAAATATTTAAGCACATCAGGGTACTTTATCTTAAAGATTAGATACAAAGTGATTTGAAATAGGCTGAGGATTGCTTTAATAGACTCTGAGGTTTGTAAGAAATGAAACATCTCATTTATTTTTTTTCCTTCATAATTTTAAAGGAGATGAACCCCCACCACAAACAAAAGCAACAAAACTCAAAAATGTTCTTTTATTCCCAGATGTTCTCTGCCTAAGTGAGTTGTCAGGTTGAGCACTCTGTTTTCAGTGTACAAATCAACATGCTACCGAAGGTGGGTACCACTGTAGTGATCAGCCCCTGAACTCTTTTATAGTGAGCAAACAACTGAGGGTCATTTTCAGCTGGCAGTACTGACTAAACACATTTTCAGCTTTCCCATCACTGGGTCCTAATACCTGACACCTGCTATTTAAAGGAGAAGAGGTTTAATTCAGAATTAACAGGACTCAGTGTATGGTTGGTGGGCTCCAAGGCAGACACATCTTGGCAGAAGGGTGTGGTGGAGCAAAACCTCTTATTGCATAGCAGCCAGGAAGCACAGCAGAGGAATAGTGCCAGAGACAAGGAATCGGGCACCAACTACAGTACCCAAGGGCACACTACTGTGACCCACCCAGACACACCCAGAATTGCACTTTGCTAATCCCCTATGCATATTTTAATTCCAGCAAGTTGATAAAGCATGACTAGCATTCACAAAGCGTGTACCCTCTTAGTGAGACCATTTTTTTTTTTTTGCCCTTGTTCCTCATTTAAATTTCAGGAAAGAAAGACAATAGCACTGTACTTCCCCCAGTCTTTGTAGGAGGAAAAGAAGCTGCTATCACTAAATGTTTTCACTTAAATATTTTCTTTCATCAGGGTGGGGAGGAGAACCTTAGGGTCAACGGAGTCATGAAGTTAGAGTGTCACTCAACACTCGAGCAGCTCTGCCAGGTCGTGAAAGTTCTCTGGCAGGATGGTCACGGTAGCTGGGTCAGAGAAAGTCAAAAATTTTCCCACTCCCTGTGTCCTTGTCACCACCAGCAAGGGCACAGGAAGGCTGGGATCTGTAGCCTTCTCCTGTCTTCTATGTATGGGTGCATGCGACTCACTGGGGTAAATCATGTCCTTCAGGTTTCCCAGCCTCCTCATCCATGCTCCTGCCCTTGAAAGTAAGCTTGCTGCCAGAGCTTCCGTCTCGGGCTTCTGGAAGACAGGATGATGCTGTTAGTCTTGTTATTTTTATGTGGCCTTTAAATTTGAAGAGTCCACAGAGGCAAGGCAGCCGCCAGTTGAGACCATTAGGAAAAGCATAACTGCTTGTTGTTCCCTAGTTCACACCACTCATGCATGTTCCAGATGCAGACGTGGAATTTCTAGAGGCTGAGAGGCTTGCTGGACAGAGTCCTGGGCTCCTCACCAGGAAGAGCAGCCTGGACCCCTGGCCACCTGCTTTTCCTCCAGAGCTTGAGTCATCCTTGCTACTTACATAGCTCTGGTTGACTTATGCTGGCTTGTCATGAACTTTTGTCTTGGGCTATGACAAAGCTCTTGTCTGTGTGTATGTGTGTGTGTGTTCTGAAGAAAAGAATGACAATACAAATCAAACATCATGCAACATTTCTATCCTGAATTTTCTCTATGTAGTTCCACTATGAACTTTATGAAAAATGAAAACAAAAGCTGCCGCACAAACTTTTAAAACAGCATTTTTGTGAGGACTCCTTGGAGATAACAGTCCCATGGACTCCTCTGGTAGCTTATCTGACTGTATTATATGTAAAACAATTCCCTTAAAAACTGCCGTACCTTCATATACTACACAGTGACAGTTTGCTCAACCATAGTTCACCTGTAGGACAGTGATTCTGATTCTGTAAGATTGAATATCCTACTGATGTCATAGCCATCTTAGTGTGTGACATTCATACAATGAATCACCTACAGCACAGTTCTTGGAATGTATCCCTGTTAGTAATCAATGTATAACTGTGCTCATGGAACTCAACAGGAGTAGGAGGAGAAACAACCTCAAATTTCTGCTTCCTGGTCCTAAAAGCAGATGCTCTGTTTCTCAAGCTTGGTGTTGATCAGAGGATGCTGGGATGGTGTTGTCATAGTAATAGTAATAATGGTGACAATACTAGAAAGTACACGTATGACATATATGCTGCCAGGCACTGTTCTAAGTATATGACATGAGATAACTAATTTCATCATCATGGTATGAGATAGATACTAATAAGATCCCTGTTTGTAGGTAGGGAAAGATGCACAGAGAATTTAATATCTCGCTAAAATCCATACAGTCGGTAAGTGACAGAGCCTAAAGTAGATAAACGAGGTGGTTCTGGGAAACAAGGTGGGGCCACTGCAAATTTTAAAGTTCAAATTGCTTTCAAGGAGTCTGGTGATTACCAAAAAACATTCATTCCAACTTATTTAAAATGGTCAATGTCATCATCATTCAGGCGTTTTGAATTTCTAACATAATTTAATGTATAAAGAGGATAAATCTGGGACGATAAAGTGCTTAGTGATGCAGGCAGTGCAACTGGTGTCTCACTGTGGGCACCATTATTAACATTAATCTCTTTGTGCCAACACTTGAGAAATGAGTATTACCAACCTTATACTTCTAGGTGATTTTTTAGGAGACAGAACTAAGTTACCAACAGCAACAAAGTTATATAAATGTACTTTAAACTCACTAGAACTCTTAGCAAACAGGTACTAGTCAACATAGGTAAAATGTTTTCACTTTTAATTAAGCATGTCGATACTCTGATCACACTAACTTAAATGAGAAATAATGAATCCTTCTTTGAAGAAGTGTTTTAAGTAAGCGTTATTTTCTCTTCAATGGTGCCATTTGAAGAAGACATGAAGTATATCATCAGCTTTGTAATTCTGCACATTTACCCATTCTTCAGGACTGAAGGGATTCTTGTGACTCTCTTGAGCCCAGCCCCCAACCCCAAGAGGTCCCTGGAAAAGGGACATTGGTAGCTCTTTCTTAAACTCCTTGAACATCATTCCTCGTGGAGATCAGATATTTCTCAGGCTTTTTTTTAGATGTCAGTGTTGAGGAATGGAATGTACAGTCTATTAAGTCTGGATCTCATTTTTTAAATTGGATGTGAGTTCTTTTATTTATCACCCTCTAATTAATAGTGCAGCACTTTATAAAAAAAAACAAGCACTTCCTTCTAGTTGCCAGCAAGAAAGAGAGAACTGCCATTTGCATTCCTCATGAATATTTAATAACTTTCTGTCTTAATATTGTTTTTGTTTTCATCTTTTTCATGTTGCTTTTCCTACCTAGAAAAGCCCTGTGCCTATTTCTTTATGCAAGTTAACCTTATTCTCTTTATTTATTCCTTAGGAGAGTCCATTATTTCATTATGTTTTTCTTGGAAGGCCTCTCTTTAGATGATATGGTGTTTATGCCTGCATAGATTCATTCCATTGATCAGAGAAAGAAAATTGAATCTGCCCTCCAGGCCTCCCTTTCTGTCACTCACAAACAAACATGGCTTTAAAGGTAGCCTTATTTTAGCCCTTGCCCAATGCATGAATTCATTCATCAAACATTTAGAGCAGGTAGAATGTTCACAATGCGAAAGTAACTTGGGCACACCCTGACATAGCAGAGAACTTCTGGTGTGGACTAAGCAGATATATGGGCAGAAGGACTTAGTAGGCGGGTCCAAAGAAGCCGTCTTGTTGTCACTATTTCTAGTCCACAGAATTGGTCAAATTCTTTCTCATTCTTGAATCCATGCATAGGACATTACTTTTACTTCTACAGTAAAGGTGTTAAAGGATATCTTAGACACTTAGGAAAAAATACTCATAGTTTAGTACTTTAAAAACGTGAAATAAGGTGCGAAACTGCTCTTCAGGCAGTAATAGAGAGTAGCACATAAATGAGTGCCATTTCAAGTTAGGCTTTGCACTGTGTTCTGTGTGGTGAGGACACCTCAGGGTTAAACACGCTGGGAGACAGGAGGGCCTTGCTTTTGGGTTACACAGTGCACCACAGGAGGGCAATAGAGAGCTCCACAGAGCACAGAACAGTCTCCTGCTCTGGGCAAGGTGGGCAGGGTGAGCAGAGCTCCACCAACGTCTCATGAGATGAGTTGCTGAGCTGTCGATGGAGTAACCTGGAAGGATAGTGTCATGAGCTTAATTATTTATGACTCTGTATAATTTACTGGAACTTTCAGCAAGAACACGCATGCCCAATTCATGAATCATGGCTAAAGTCCACCGTTAATTTCTCCCACACGTGGACTTGCTGCCATCCTTCGGTGTAGCGCGTCTGTCCAGTGTGCATCTCTGGCACTGGCTTTATCTTGGAGGAGATAAGGCATTTCCAGAGGGAGATTAATGTGCTTATGGGTGTGACTTAGTTTTTTAATGTTAAATTTCTAAGTCCTTGACTGATGGCAAAAATACACACACATGCTCTTCTTAAGAATTGGAAAGCAAATTTTAAAAGAGATTTTGAAGTTACAGGTTAAAAATTTGTCTAAATCATTGTTCACTTTGCCATTGTAAGAATCTTGCTCACTTCTCTAAACTATACTCCCCTTCCTCTCTTGCACTTTGATTTTACTTTCTTCTCACTTTTGTTTTCTGTCTCATTTAGGCAGCTTGATGTCCCCTGGACTATAATATGCTCCTTTATAGCTTTAGTTTTTCAGTGTTTTCTTACCAACCTGAACTGTCCTTTGCCCCAGAATGATTTTCTCCTAATTTTTCAAGGTCCATCTGTGTTTCTGTCATTCCAGATATGAGTCCCACAGAGATCTTTTTCTTTTCTGAGTCCTTTTGTCTTCTCTGTGAAGTTACATGGACCCCATGTGAAAATGCTTTCATGTGTATAATTACCATCTGCTACCTCATTTCTGAGTCAATGGTGATGATGTCTTTGACCACCATTGTACCTAATATAGTGCTAGACCTATTTTGGGATTGGCTGATTTTTCTACAATGATTGACAAGACTATTTTTGTTTGTTTGTTTGAGTAATATATATGTAATATATATGTGTGTGTTTGTATATATATATATATATATATATATATATATATGATTGTTGGTTTATCTGTGGATTCATCTCTTTTGCTTCACAGGTCAAAAAAATTCCAGTCATTTATTGAGAGCTGCTTGGTAAAGAATCACAGCCAGCGACCAGCAACAGAGCAACTGATGAAGCATCCGTTTATACGAGACCAACCTAATGAGCGCCAGGTCCGCATTCAACTCAAGGACCATATTGATAGAACAAAGAAGAAAAGAGGAGAAAAAGGTTAGATGCATGTTTTTTATTTCAGTGAGAGAAACAAGATATGGAGTGATCATGGGCTCTTTACGTATTCGAAAGTGACTGTGGAGGTTTCAAATGGGTCTGCATTAGTCTTCAGTGTGAAGGGCTGCCTAGGAGATCTCAGCTTTTGGGCATCAGTGCAGTGTAATCCTACTGTTTGAAGTGGAATCTTCCATGAAAAAAACAGAACTGTAAGAAACATTATCTCTTCTAGTCACTGAACAAAGTCATTTAATTTGATACTATGAAGCATTTTAACATGACAAGTGATTTTCTTAATTCAAATGAATATTCATGTTTAGAAGAGTAAAAATGTACAGAAGACAGACAACCTAAAAAAATTCATCTGGCTTGACATTTTTCTCTCCTGACAATTTTCAATATTTAAGTTTCTGTGCTCTGCGACTCATTTCTAAATTAGTTTTTAGAAGTCAGGAAGAATTTTCTTATAGTCACAGTGATATAAAAGATCATTAGATTGCTGTATGGAACATCAGGTTTTGAGCTGAAGGTCATTTAGCATACTTCTTTATTTCATAGATGCAGAACCTCCTCTCTCATACTGCTCAGTATTTTCACTTCATCACTGGGAAAGATATGAGCTCAGATGTGCCCTGTGGCCCGGTTGTTTAAATGCAGGTCTCAGTTCCTTCACTTGCACCCTAGCCAAGGTGAAAGCACGTGGTCTACAGCAGGTATTATTTTGTAACCAGCTGAGAGTGAGGTAGGGAGGCAGGAAGGTTGGGGTATACAGAAGAGAAATGGAGAAAATAAGCAGTGAAGACTTGCTAAGTAGCAGGGGAGCTGGTGAGAGATGGTGTGGGAGGCAGTTTAGGCCCAGAACAGTGGGCATGAAGAGGTGCCAAGTGCAGAGCAGAGCAGAAGACCAGAGACCCAGGCTGGAAGGGGAGGAGTTAGGCCATGTGCTTGGCTCCCTTCTTCTCTATCTCTCTCCCCTTTTCTTTAGCGCATAGCGACCAGTGTGGTGGGTGCAGGTCGCAAAGGACAGAAGTCACTCTCCCTTTATTTCCCTTCTTTGCCTCTGCAGTTATGTGAACTGAGACTTAGGGCTGGGGCAGTGAGTACACTGGATTGAAAGATGAGGTCGGCAGAGAGCTAAGGCAAGAGAAGAAACCGCCAGTGCAGGTTCTGGGAAGGGTTCCTTCTGCAGCCAGCCTCATGAAAGTGTGATCATCTTAGACTCAGAAATGGGAGGTTGTGAAGCTAAGCCAAAAGACAAGCCCATCTGCAACTGTTAGTGGGTGGACAGGGTAGAATGTTAATCAGGGCCCAATGAGCTGGGAGACCAACCCAAGCTACAGGTACTTAGACCTCAGGAGAAATCCCTAAGTCGATGTCAGAAAGTTCCAAAATTGTCTCTTCAGCTGCTCTTTGTCCGTGTGGTCTGGGGTACTCCATGAAGTAAGAATTTTAAAGAGAATTATTTTAGGGCATTGTATCACACATGCAGTCATTAAATGCCAACTTCTTTTGAAGGGAAATTATTACACTAGGGCTATAGCTAGTATGTTAAATACTCAATTCAGATTCTAGCTTTGCACCTTGTCAGCTATGTGACTTTCACCCCAGTTTTCTCATCTTTAAAATAAATGAGACTGGGGGTATAAATTGCCTAGCATTGTTGCAAAGATTAAATGAAATAACGTATGTGAAATGTGTAATACAAAGTCTGATACATAGATGCACTCAGTAAATATTAGCCATTCTTATTTAGGCAATTCATTGTTGAACTATGATTTTTCATCACTATTCAAGGGTACCTTCTGAGAACTTACGATTCATGAATGTGATCAGAAAACCTTGTGCTTCTAGTTGGTTTCACATTTTTGGCACAAATCCTGGAATATAATACAGAACTCACCATGGCATGAAGATAGACTACTTTTAATATATTCGTTTTTGGTGCAGTGGAAGAGTAAGATTCCTGGGAATGACTATATTCAAAAGTGCATGCTGTAATTTAAGGATTCTAGTCATTTAAGGTTAGGCCACCAGAATCTCAGTTCAAGCTTCATTTTTGTCTGCTTCCCAAGGATGGATATTTGATCAAATGAAATTTCATTCCATTTGTGAAGTTTGATCAAGTGACTTCATTTATGTCCTCTCAAACTTTTCAATCCTAGTCACTCTGTATTTCCAGCTCTTGGGGAGAATCAGGCAATTTTATTTTGCATTGCTTTATGATTTTTTCAACTTGGTATTTTCTCAAGGTATGTTAACATGTACTCATTTAGCCCGATGGTATACAGGCAACCCACATTTGGGTGAAGTATTAAAATTGAGGAACCCTATAAATGAAGGTTTTACCTTAGAGAGTAGAAGTAATTGAAATAATTATATGCTTTTTCCCTTTGATATAATTTCCTTTATTAAATAAAATTACTTCATTTTACTATGAACTCTCTGTTTATCAATTTCAGAAAAGTTTAGAATGTTAAACTTTTAGCACAGAATATCAACATTTTATGCAGGTTCTTTTCATTTTGTGGAAATGATACTTTAAAAATATGTGGCGTATACTTGCCTAAATGTATGAGGCTCAACTGTGATTTAAAAAATACAGTGGAACTCAATACATTTATAGTTTCTTTCATTATCTCTTTAATGTATGGACTCTTAAATAGTGTGAAAGGCTTTATCCAGTCTATTTTCAACCGTGTGAGTGCTGCTTCCTAGTGGCAATATAACCAAATTGCAGGTCCAGTTCCTTTTTATTTATTATTTTTGTGTGTGTGATTACTAACTCACAACTGTGAAAGAAACAGTCATGTGGCAGCCTCCATTGCATTGCTTGGAACTCTACCAAGGACTCCTTGTTGCCCACAGAAAAGTCCTAAAGCATGGCTTAGGATCACTGAGCTTTTTAACCCCTGTGGACTTTCATCCTCCACCTGCTTCTCTCATATCATCACCTTGTTACTCACAGCTCATGGTTTCCTGGATGTGGAATGCACCATAGTACTGCCAGCTTTTCTCATGTGGATATGTTGCTTGGAATGCACTTTTCTTATTACTTTCAGCTGCCAGCTGCCTGAAGAAGGGCCACTGCCCTTTGATGGCCCAATTCATTTCCTCCTGAATACCTCACTGTCCCTTTTTCTCCCTTCTGAGCAATGGAACTAGCTTCTCTTTTCTTTCATTTCTCTTTGGTCTTTTCATGTGTACTTCTGTTTAGCATATAATGTGTTGGAAGGAGTGCAGTTTTGAAGATTGGGAAAATTCAAGGTGAAATTCTAAATCAGATCCCAGATCCCATTTATTAATGCAGTAACATTGGTCATAATACTTAGCCTCTCACAATCTGAATATGTTTACTTGAACAACAGGCATTATGTTAGAAGATTATTATGAGAAATAAATGAGAATGTAGGTAAAGTATCTGGCACAAGTGGCTTTCATAGGAGACGCTTAGCAGATACTCATTTCCCCTCTACATAATCATGGAAGCTCTAATATTTACTTGTCTCACCCATTAGATTCCATCTCCTCCAAGGCAAAGGCAGTCTTACTTTTTTTGCATGTTAACTTGCTTAATTGCTGAATTAAATCAATGTCCCTAGTGGACCTTTTAAAGCACATTTAACTACATATCCTTAATATACCAATTGTTAAAAGTTTCTTTCTGATGTATACCAAGATATCTGAAGGCAATTTGTGAATCCATGTAAATTGTAGTAAAATACACTATTAAAATGACTAATGGCATGATTAATCATTTAATGATTAATAAATTAATAGTGGCCCATAAGTTTGATGTGGGTGGCTCTATAATGGGATTAACATAAATAGAAAGACTGCTTATCCATTCCTTGTTTTCTTTTTAATGTAAGCCTGAGGATAAGTGAGGGACAGATATCTAGAATTAGCTAGGACAATCTTGAATACAGTTAATTCCATGTGCTTAAATCCACTGGTGGAAACTGCTGACTCATAAGTCATGAAGCCAGGAGGCCATCCCAGCTCAGTGTGAACCACAGCTCTGATCCTCAGTTTACTTGTACACTCATGCATTGCTTAATGACAGTGCTAGGTTCAGAGAATCATGCTGTTAGGCTGCTTTGTCACCACCGTGTGAACATCATAGAGTGTTCTTACACAAACTTAGCTGATATAGGCCAGTGTCTTGATATGTCCCCTTGATGCAATCAAGAGATATAGTAAGAAAAAATAAATATCATGCATAGCGTATCGTTCGATTTGTTTTTACTTTTCAGTCCTGGGAATCAAACCTAGGGCATTGTACATACCAGGCAAGAGCTCTTCCACTGAGCTACATCCAAGACCAACAGACTCTTTTATAGTAAACTGTTTTTAAAATACAAAGTATGCTGTAAAATAATGATTAAAAGTATACTAAATATATAAATCAGTGACACTTATTTATTACTATTATCAATATTATGTACTGTACATATCCATGCCGTGTACTTTTATGAGACTGGCAGCATAGTAGGTTTGTTTTCAGCAGCTTCAGCACAAGCAGATAAGCAGTTCATTGTGCTATGAAGTTAGGGCAACTACCACTAGACAATAAGAATTTTTCAGCTGTCGTTGTAAACTTTGAGGATCACTGTTGCATACGTGGTCCATTGTTGACCAAAATTTCCTTCTGCAGCTCATGATGATATATGGGGTAGAGATGGACTTTTCTGAGCTATAACCCTGCTTTTGTGCATTAACATCCTATGGGTCTCTCTTTAGATGAGACTGAGTATGAGTACAGCGGAAGTGAGGAGGAGGAGGAGGAGAACGACTCTGGAGAGCCCAGGTATGAGCAAGAGAGTTGAGCCTTCTCATTTTCACATTCTGAACTGCGCTTGTGTGAAATTCATTTTCCTTTTGATTTATAGATTCATTTTAAAGAATCCACCAGGGTGGTCCTATTTAATTTATTGCCCACAAACATACTCATTAATTTGGGAAATTTTCCCTAGGCAAGTTCTTAGGAAAATGTGGAAATCAGCATGCTCAAGATTTTTTCTTATCCTCAAGATTTATGGTCTCTTCTCAAGACCTCGTATCCTCATATATGTAACATGTAACACTGGTAGAAGGCAATTATCTGGGCAATGCAGGAGAAGAGTACTTAAAATTGCAGCTTTTTGGAGACCTATGGGATATTTTTAGATTTGAGTTCTTTGGCTCCTTACTTCATACCTTTAAGAAACCCTTTCACATACTCTCCTTGTTGTATACGTTGGTATTTTCACTGCAGTCTGATTCAGGAGGAAACGATTTCCAGGAAATCAAGTTACACTTGAAGGGGAACTTGAAATAGAAAATTTATTCCTTTCCTGTTGTCACATGTTGGACCCCAGAGTCAAGTGCTGCTTTACTGCAGTCATCTCTCCATTTTGAATTTCATTTGATTTTGATCCCAATTTCTTCCAGTCTGTGTTTATAAATAATTAAGGATGGAGTGCTCCTACTGCCAGGATTTCTCTTTTGTAAGAAAATTCAACTGGCATGAGCTTGGTGAGTGAAGAGGCACAGGCACACATGCCTGGGACCATGCACTATAAATGTCAAGTTGAGTTTATCAGGGGAAACACACAAGCAGAAGGGACCCTGGGCTATATGACTCCATCCAGTCATCTGAGGATTGAACCCCACTGTGGCAGGAGAAGTTCCTTTGCCCTGTCACTGTCCCAGAGCTTTCTGATCAGAAAAGATGCTGGACTAAGTTACATAGTGTGTGTTAATTCTCTTCTTAAGCCGACTTAGACCTATTGAGCTGTATTCTTGCTAAGCTATCAAAGAGGGTTGGACTGAACTTACGGAGCCATTGGTTTTTTTCTCTCTTTGCCTATCACAGGATTTCTCAAGGTCAAAGACTAAAGGAAAATATATTCTTTCTCTCTGATATACAACATACTGCACCCCCCCGTTAGCTGCATAAAGATGATGACTATTAAGCAATGACATAGAAAATGAACTTTTCTGTATGGCAGAGGGCCAGTTGCTCTTTAACAGAAGTTGTATGCTATTTTTTGAAAACGCACCCAGATGGCCATGCCAGCCTTTGACCATTCCTGGACAACTGAGAAACCATGTCTTTCCAACACTTGCTAAACTGGCGCTAGGAGTCACTTAGTGAATCAACCCAATTGTAATTATAGCATGTCACTATATCACATGGAAGATTATATGCCCACTCCTGTTTTTAATGGACAAAGCTAATTACTCTTCACGAAATCCTCAAAAGTAGAAAAGGACAGTGGTTGTCTCATTTTGGAAATGAAGCAACAGCACAAGAGTGGCAAGGTCACACAGAGTTAATAGTTGGGTCACTAATACAGCTCAGGCCTCCTGAAGTTGATTCAACATCATTAATGTTCACAGAGGATCCTGGTGTCTTTGTGAGGCTACGTTCCCCAGCCCATCCCCCTTGCAGAGCAAGCGGCCTGTGTGTGTAAGCGCCACCATGTGGGCATGGTTTTAGAGTTTCACACGCAACCAGTAGATTTTAGAGGGGGCTTCTTAGTAGACGTCCAAGATCACTCATGGGATGTCAGGAACAAAGCTTTTTTGTTTCTTTTTATGGCAGCGTCACACACTGCATACTGACAACTCTCCGAAACCAAACTTGATCTTCCCATCCATGCCACGAAACCTGCCGCCTCTTGTTCATTCCTCATTCCTCTTCACCACCATCACCCGGCGGCAAGTCATCCCTCACCAGATGTCAGCTTTCTGCACAGGCTTCACTGACTTCGTCCCTACAAGCTTCTTCCAGCCTCCGTCCCCACTGCTCCCGTCCTGGCTGAAATCTCTAGTCAGAGCCATCTAAATCTCTAGACAGTCTCCTGACTGTCAACTCTGCCTGCCCTTGTCCCTGGCAGACTGTGAGCCACTGGACTGCCAAACACAGCTGCTCATGGGCCTCCTCCCTGGGCCTGGGAGCCTTTCCTGCTGCTCTCATGGCTACGTGCTTTCCCACCCACCTGTCCCCTTGACCTCCACTTAGACCCTGTGCCCTTTCATTCCCTCTGCTCTGGGAGGACAGGCTCCCTGAAAAAGGCTCCTCTTGTTTGCCCATGATCTCTAAGCTCACTTTTCCTTTGCCTGGAACATCCTTGCCCCCATCCTCTCTTCCCTAAGAGGCCCTCCTGGCCACCCAGTCAAAGCTGAATGCTTAATTCTCACCTCAGCTTCCTACCATTGTCACTTCTTAAATTTCACCCTGTTAGCCTTATGTAGGACATATTAGCATTGAAATTTTATTATTTGTAGTTATCTATCTTCCCCACAAGACAGTAATTGTAGAGTAAGAAATTTTTTTATGTGGTTGCAGCAGTACCCTATAGCCTGTCACATTGCAGATGCCAGTAAATATATGTCCAATGAATTTATTTCAGATGAAAGATTAAATCTTCCAGAAAAATTAAAGCAAGTGGGTTTGAATAATTCTCCCTGTTACATGTCTACGTAGAACCAAGAAGCCTATCACTTTTAGTTGATCTACAGTTAGACTGGTGTAGGGCAGCCCTAGACTACCTGGAAAGGTGTTTTCTCTTTCACACACGCACACACACATGGCCATTTTACACACAAGGAACTTGCTGCTTAAAGAGAACTTAAGGATCAGTGAACCGGGTTGCAGTACCAGCCACACACTCTGGCAGGAACCAGTTTACTGCCTGTGGTGTACTGATAAGCCCTGGTCTCCTCGGACTTAGCAAACTTGGTTCAGATCCTAGCTCTGTGTCAGCTTTGACTCCAGCCTTCCCCCCCGGCCAGCCCCCAACTTACCTGTCTGCACAGAGCAGCCTGATCTCCTCCTCCTGGGTTTGGTGTGAGTAGTCAAGGGGGGTGTGTGCAAGGCTGATCTGTGCTGGTTCAAGTAGAGCTGGCTCATGACTGCTTTGGAGTGCTTATTTTTCTTTGCTTGCTGTTCTTACCTGGGAAGATAAGCTGGCCTGGGAAATTCACTAAAATCTTAAGAAACAAATCTTAAGGGTGAGGGAGCAAAGCATCTGTCCTGGAGGAAGGTATGGCTCTGGGAATGTGACATCCCTCCAGGGGGAAGACAGTGTAACAATCATACACAACAGGAGGCTGAACACTCACCTTTTCCCTGACCTTATTTTTCTTGAGGTTGAATGACTGAACTAACCAGGAATCTAGGAATCATGTGCAGGCCCTGTAGTCCTTGCCCAGGACTCACAGTGGCCATGGCCCCTGCCCTAATCAATCTTTCCTACCCACAGCTCCATCCTGAACCTGCCTGGAGAGTCGACACTGCGGAGGGACTTCCTGCGACTCCAGCTGGCCAACAAGGAGCGCTCAGAGGCGCTGCGAAGGCAGCAGCTGGAGCAGCAGCAACGGGAGAATGAGGAGCATAAGAGACAGCTGCTGGCTGAGCGTCAGAAGCGCATTGAGGAGCAGAAGGAGCAGCGGCGGCGACTGGAGGAGGTAAGGCCATGCAGGTTACCTTGCACCCGACCTCCCTGTGTGGTCACTCCTGGGGCATCCATGGTGGGCCCAGGTTGTACCTTCCAGGTCAAGGCCCCCACCTGCCTGGCTCACACACCTTGGCTTCCAAGGAAGATGAGGTCTGAATGTTCTTACAGATGAGCTTTTCCTTGCTTTTTGTGGCATCAAGGTCATTGCAATATTGCAGCCAAAAGCTGTACCCCTTATCCAAGTCTAGCTCACATGTGACTTTCTCAGTGAAGCCTTCCCTGACTAGGTTACTTAAAATTGCATTCCTCTCTCTTTCTCTGCCATATTCTATTGCCCTTCCCTGCTTTATTACTTTTACATAGCTCTGACCACCTTCAAAACTATTGCCTCTCTCCCCACTAGAATGCAAACTCCATGAGGATGCAAGATTTTTTCTCTTATTACCAGGCATATCACTTATACATAATGCAATATCTAGCACATAGTAGATGGCTCATAAATATTTGTGGGTAGGTAAGTTAATTTTTGAATTAGTCAACAGTTGAGAGATGAAACACAGGTATTAAGCCTACTGACATTCCTCTGAACACTGGACATACACTTTCGCAAGTTCTTCCACACACACCCTGTACCCACGGTCCCTCCTTCAGCTGGTGAGCAAGAGCAGCCTTCAGCAGCAGACACTACTGACATCTGTGGGAAACCACATGGCAGCCAGTTCCTGATGGCATGTCCTGTGTGAGACTCTCAACTATGTGGTTTTATAGACATTTGTCCAAACCTGTTTGCCAGATTCTTACCGACATTTCTGAGGCCTCTATACTCCGCCAGATAAATCAAAGCCTCTAGACAACTAAGAGACTGAGCATGCTTAGCTATCGAAAAATTGGGTGACAAATGTGAGGTTCACTAACTGCTCGGTAATGGGGTGGTTATTTCACTGGTTGCCCAAATACCAGCTTGCTCTTCATTTAATGGGTTTATAGCAGTTCGCTTGCTTGGTCAGGTGGCCATTGAGAATTAGATAGTGGTGAACTGCATGTACCAGGAGCAGATTGTTTTTTAAATAATACATCAAGGTCCAGCCTCCCTACCTGAAATCAGTGAGGGCCTCAGTTCTACTTTGCAATAAATCTCATCAACCTCATTATGTTCCTGGAATATTAGCTTCAGCGCAGCAGCAGTAATACCCAACAGCTGCAATCACTGAGTGATTGCTGAGTGATTTCTGTGTGCCAACTACCAGACAGGGTGCATTGCTCATACTCCGTATCTCATATATCATTATCTCTTTGTGTGCATTCAGATTTCTCATGCAGAGAGCATATAGTCCCTATTTAATACATGGGCAACTGAGGTTAGGTGGAGAAGTAATTAGTCCCACATTGCAAGGCTGGTAGAGTAGGAAGTACGGGTTTACATCCTGCACCCACTGACCATGGTTTCATAGAGGCTTTTCCCAAGACAGTACAGGTATATAATCTAAGTCCTGGACTGTGGTCCTCAGAATTGGACCTTGACACTTCTGCAGACAGCAATAGCTAGTAAAGCACTTTCCAATCTAAGCTTATAATATTGTTGGTGTAAAGAGTGCTCAGCACATGAAAAGTGCGAAGTCCACTTTTTATCTTGTGTTCTGAGATACTTGATGTCATAGACAGAGGCACTATGGTGCTGTAGGGCAGAAACCATCTAAGAAGCAGGCAAAGGTGGGGTAAAATAGGTGTGGGTGTCTGTTCTGCCCAGCCGCTCTCCGGAGTAGCGTACAAAGTGCAGAAATGGAAGGTGTCTGCATGACCACTGGTTACCTCGCAGACACAAATGGAAATCCTCAGCAGGTTCTTCTGTGCCCTGGTTGGCAAATTATGGCCTTTTGTACTGACCCCCATCTGTGTCTACACCACTTTCTTCAGGCTCTCGGGTCTCCCAAGGACCATGGAGCGCATTCCTTCAAACCCCCGATGGAACCCTCTTAGGTGCTGCCCGCAGATCTCTGCCTTTCCTGCTTTTTTTCCTGGTGAAAGTTCCTTCTCTCTAGGGCCCCCTACTCAGTGGAGCTTCACAGCCTGGAAACCTTTTCCCATGTGGCTGCTCACTCCTTACACTTAGTCTCAGACTGAAGACACTTACCATTTAACTCTAGAAAATTCCCACTAGCATCCCATAAAACACTTAAAATTCTCAAGAATGCACACTTGCATGTATACACACATGCAATCGGATGAATTTCTTCTTCTGTTTTTTTTAATAGCATGCAAACTTTTGGCCCTTGGACCTAGAGCCTCAATTAAAGTAGTCCTTTCAGAAGATGCCTTGTTTTGTTCTGCTTTTATTATTTAGATTTCCTTTTGCTCATGCCCAGTATGATTACTTGAGTTCCATATGTTTATTCATCAAGTTACTAGAACAATTTCTGATGATTATGAAGCACAAACCATGACAGGTACTACATTTAGCATGTTACTTTAATTGTCTTTCTTAATCCTCACAATCATCCCCAGTCTAAAGATAATGCAGCTGAATCTTAGAGAGGTTAATAACTTGCTAAGGTCACCCAGCTCTAGAAGAAATCAGGTTTCAAATCCAGGGAATCAGACTACAGAGTCTAAGCACCAAGCTACAGCCTATGTCCTACCTTTTCTGTGGAGGAGCCATAGCCTGCATGCTTTTCTGTGTTCTTCACCTGGCCTGCATCTCTGTGGTCTTTTACCCTGAACATTTAAAGGTTTCTGTGCAAGGCAAAGAAGCTGTGCCCAGCAGGAGCTCAGCTTTGAGCCAAGATTGGTCTCTCATGCTCATGATCAGAGCTCCTGTGAGACCTCCTTTGTGTCTCTTCTCTTGTGGCCACTACTGGAGCTTCCTGAATGCAAGTCAGAGTGCAGCTCAGTGAGGCGCAAGTGTTCACAGAGTCACTCTGTAAGTCTGGGCTTGCACAGAAGGTGTGTGTGTGTGTATACGTAAGGACACCAACTGTCTGCTTGGTGTGACATTGGGTGTGAAACCTGTCTTCTCAGCAGAAACAGGAATGCCAGACATTATACCAGCTTTATCTTTAGATCCTCTCTCTTGCTCTAGTGCTCAACAGAAAAGGAAAAAAAAAAAAAAACTATTGAATACACAGATGGTTATAAATTCTAAACCCCTAAGTAACAGCAGTCTCGGCCACCAGAGCTTTCTCTCCTGTGTCCTGCTGCTGCTAGAGCCAGCCATGTCTGCCACCCAGCCTCTCTCTGATTGGTGACCACTCATGTTTCTGGTGCCCTAGTGAAAATGTGAGCTGTGTGGGCACCTAGAAATAGTTAAAACTCTACTTCAGCCTGAAAATTTAGCTTCTTTGAGAGTCAGATGAACTTTTATAGGCATTCTGGAAAATACATTCTTACTTCCAGTTAAAGTCCCCCCTAACCACCCTTTGGTAACACAGGACTGTGTAGGTTGTAGCCTTTGTATTTGGCGATGGCAGATGTCACCTCCCACTGGAGGGTTTCTAAGGAATCCCTGTGAATCTTTTGCTATTTACGGGTAACCACGTGGATTTGGCTGGGTTCTAATCAGTGACTGCATATTCTTAGAGGACTTTAACTACACACTGAACATAGTCATTTATCAGCTTTATGAAAAGCACATGGCTTCTGGCCAATTAAATGGTAGGGACTTGGCTCAGGTTTTGATGAGTGATAAAGTGCAATTTATAACCAAGTTCCAAGAACATGATTAAACTCAACTAAGGGAAGGTCATTGGTAGTAAGAAAAATACTCAGAGGACTTCTGCCGGTTTTATTCAGTTTCATAAGAATTCGTATTCCTTAGGTTAGACTTATACAACTTGTTTCATTCTGCATCATAGTATCACCAGGCAAAGCTGGGGTCATGGAGGTGTTGTGATTCCTACTCTTTTCATCTGTCTCATTTTGAGCAGATTCATGGTGATATTGCATTCTACTCAAGAATTTTGAAATGATATTAGTGATTTATATATTATATATATTTTTAACTGCTGACAGCATTCTATACTTTCATTTGGGGGCAATATCTTGAAATTTCAGGAATGGGTCAAACTGATTTCAGGAGCAACAACCAGCCTGCTTCACGACAGGAAATTTTATTTTTCAGAGAATTGGCCTAAGTTTTTCAAACCACCAAAGGCCACTTAAGTGCCCTTCAAAGTCATCATAATGCTATTCAGTTATTAAAATAATGAGTTGCAACCTTAAAAAAATACTGGTTTCATTCCATTGCCTGAAAAAAATTTAAAAGGAATCCTGCCTATATCTTATTAGCCCTTAATAATGGAGCATGAATGCACAAAACAGAACTAAAGAAATCTGAGTTCCCTGTAAGCCTCTAGTGATTAATTATGAACAATTTAGACTTTCAAGGACATTAGGCTCATTTGTTTTTTAAGAGTGAAAGGTAGAATCAAAGCTGATTTTTTTTTCCTGTGTCTTTAGGCAGTCATTCAACAAATGTATTTTTAGTGAGCACCTCTGCCGTGAAGGCATATGGTGGACACTAGTACAGTCTGCTCTCGTAAAGGTTATGCCTTTAAGGAAGATGGGCATTGAGCAGAGAGCCATTGAGTGGTCATTTTTTCTTTGTGATGGCTGCAGGGTTAGAGGAGAAATGTATGCTAAGGAACATGAGCTGGGCCTTGCTCAGAGGCCAGCAGGCCTGAGTCCCGCTAAAGGAGGGAAGCAGAGCCTCGCAAATGCCAGGCAGTTCTATAGAGCCCTGGAGGCCAAGTTTATTACTTTTGAATTTTTGTCATAAGAAGAGCATAAAACCACTCAACCAAAGGAAAATAGTCAGATCTGCCTTTATAAGCTGAAACTCTGGTTTCTGCAAGAAATGTGATTGGAAGGAAGCATGAGAGAATGAGGAGGCAGGTCAGCCCAGGCCAGAGAAGTGCCACTTCAGGGACAGGTAGTGACAGAGCTCCAGCCTGTGGAACCTGCAGGATGTGGTGGATGATTAGAGCTCAGAGACGAGTAACAGCAAGTTGGAAGAGAAGGCTCCCCAGTGTCAGACTTAAGTATATAGGTGAGAAGAGAAGGGTAAGATCAATTCAGATATAATGAGATGAAGATGAATATGAGGCCACAGAGGGTTATGCCAAGGACGCTGTTGGATTGTGTAGATACAACCATTAGAGGGGTGGGGGAAGAATGGAAATTACTGGCTCATGATAATTGAAATATTTGATCCTGAACTCTGAGAATTTAGAACCAGACAGGAAAAGCCAGCAGAGAAAACTGATAAGGTAAGGGACATAGCAGGAGAGTTGGATGCTACAGAAGCAAAGAAAACTGAGGATTCAAGCAGGCAAAGGGAGTTGAAGGGGTCAGTTCTGCAGAATGCTGCCCAAAAGCCGAGTAATTCAGCAGTATCCTTTGGCTTCAGTGACAAAGAAGCTATTTAAAATACAGTTTCTACAATCACATTCCTTGTAGCAAAGCCTTTCTAGAAAGGTTTTCACTTCCTCTCTGGGGGAAGAAAAACATCCTCTCAGGAAATCAGAGGATCTGGACTTGGGGTGGAAAGGTATCAGCATGACTATGAAGGCACCGCGTGCTACCTCTGTGTCCTGCCTGTCCATACCTGTTGTGACCACACTTGCTGCCACCACTGAAGTTTCCCGAAAATTAAGCAGGAAAATAGATCAGAGAGAATTATTCAATGGCCAAGAACTCAACAGCTCTCTTTTGAAGGATGTGTAGAATCCAGCTTAAATATTGCTAACAAGACTCATCTCATGGTTCCATGTAAAGAAATTCTTGTAGTTACACGTTCATCTGTCTGTAACACCTTTGCCCACATTCTGTCTTAGCATTCACTTTGCACTTAGTGTAGCAGGCCAGTCTGAGAGAAGTCGTCCAGCTGCAGCCCAACCCCAAAGAAGCCGCAGTGGTGAGTGGGTCTTTTTTGAACCTAAGTAATGTCTCCCAGATGCTGTTAGACAATACCTTCCAAAAGTGGAGAGGGAAGCTGCATACTTCTTTAAAACTTGCCACCCAGGATAACATATTAAAGCTCTAAGTGTCTTTGGACAACAGAGCATGAGATACAATTCTATTGAAAGGAAAGCAGTATTTTGGTAGAGGCAGCAACTCTAGATCCAAATTCCAGTTTTATTCATTATTAGGTGTGTGAGCCTGAGTATGATCATTAACCTTCCTATGTCTCAGTTTTCCCTTCTGTAAAATGGGAATACCCAGAGCATTTTGCTTATGGAGCTGACATGAACAGTAATGAAGTAATTCATAGAAAGCCTTAGAGTATCACCAACACATAGTGAGCTCCATAGATATTAGTTAATATTGTTATTGGCATGGGTGCTTGTACTAAAGTCAGAGGAATAATTTTTGCAACTTTGAGCTCCTTTACGTGCTGCAGTAAATCTCAGGTTTATTGAAATAAAGGTACCAGGAGGTACACCTCTTTTCATGCTTTGGGAAGAACGTTTGCTATAATACTAGGAAGAATTCAATTATTCCCTTAAGTAGAAATTCTATGGTTTTTAAATGGCCAGGTGATGGGTTAGTGTGGAGGCAAAGTACACCAGTGCTCTGGGCTAGGAGGCCAAGGCTTCATCTAGCTACGTGGTCTTGGACAAATTACTTAACATCTCTGAGCCTCAGCTACCTTATATGAACCTTCTGTATAATATCTACCTTGCAGTATTATTGTGAGAAGTAAATGACACCATGTACAAAAGGCTTGAAAATATCCCTGACATGAGAAATGGACTGATATTGTTAGGTGAATATACATTATTTTGGAACTGACAATCTCAAAGTATTGTTAATTTTGATTTTTTATCTTATAATTCTTTGTGTAAATAACATCTTCCCAGTCTCTGCTTTCCTTAATTCCCCAACGTACCATCCCTGTTTACTGTAAAATCTGGATTTTTCAGTCCCCTAGTGAGGGCCTTCCTCTGAGAGGAAACCTGCCTTTGTGTCTTTCTGCTGTTGGCTTCACCAGGGCCCTAACCTTGCCAGCACAAGGCCTTGCAGCCTGTCTGTCCCCCTGTGGATATACTTTGCTTAGCAGGGTCAGCTGCCACCGCAGGAAGTCTCTTCTTCCCGTGAAGCTCAGTGCACTCACCAGAGGAGAAACTGCCTTTTGCTGGATGCTCTGACTAGTATATCCTGCTGTCACTTGCAACACTGTATAATTATGATCCCATCATTGTTATGAAGTAGCTACATAAAGTCTTATCTCCTACCTATATGTAAACAAGACATATAAAGATAGAGCTCTTGTGAAATCTGAGTAGTAAGCTTTGGGGTAACAGGGAAATAATACCTTAGGAGTAACCCTTTCAGCAAGAAAGTGAGCCCAAGGCAATCTAGTAAGAGACTGCCTGGGGTCCAATCCCACCTCTGCCACTTGCTACCTTTGTAATTTTGGGCAAGGCATGACTTCTGTATCCCTCAGTTTGACCATTTATAAAATAGAGTAGTAACAGCTTAAAAAGTTAGGCCAGTTAATATATATAAAGCATTTAAAACAGTACCCATTGATTAATTAGGGTTCTTTAGAGGAAGAGAATTGATATAAAATATATGTATAATTATACAAAGGGATGTATTATATTAGGTAGGCTTACAGGATCAGATTCCCAAGAGCATAGTGGCTATATTAGGACTCAGAGGCAGAAGAATCCAGACTGGGTGTCTGCGCCCCACAGAGCCAGAGGTTCCGGTAGCAGTAGGAGATCAAAGGTCTGGGAGCTCACGGTAGTCACTGCAAGTTTGTGCTGTAAGACTGAGGAAACTGAAGATGAATGTCCAAAGGCATTGCTAAAGACTGGAGCTCTTCCCAAAAGACATGGAACACTTCCTTCTCCTTTTCTTTTTTATTCCATATCAACTACAAGCCTACTGGTTGGTACCACCCATGTCCACAATGAGTCTTCCCCCTTCAGTTTGGTGGCCTACATGTCCTTCACCCACTGACACATCTAGAACTTTACTAATCTACTAGGTGTGCTTATACAAGTGCAGCTGATACAGCACAAGTAGCAATCACAGCCTGGCACCAAGTAAACACCCGAATAAATTCAAGAAGAGTGTTGCACATGAAGGAAGAGTTTTTGCTTCAGGTTGCCTGCCTGATCACCACTGCCCTGCCTCATGTCTTTCCAGCCATGGCTCCCAGGAGAATGGAGCTTGATCAAGCTGGGCGGGCAGAGCAGGAGACAGGAAAATCAACGTAGTTTTTCACCAATGCAGCATTCCCACCCACTGGGCACACGCCCAAGCCTAACCTAGAAGAAAGCACTGTGAGCAAGAGTAATTCACCCATTTTCAGGACCTGGAGTGTTAATTCATTGGTATGGCTGAGAAGTGACCTTTAAATCACTTGACCATTAACTATAGGCATCCTAATGTGTCCTGTGAGTGGTGACCACTGGTTAGAAGCAGAGCAGCCCTTTATTTCTGGATGTCATTTACATCAACATAAAGACTGACCTCTCTTTGCTGGGCTTTTGCTCTGTTATTTCAGTAGCTGAACTGAAATAATGAAACAGCTGGGAACCAGACTGACAAACTGGGAGCTCATTGTCTGGGACTGGACCTGCCCATAAGGCTTCTGACAGTGGTCTAGTCACATGGTATAAATCACACTGGTGCTTCAGAAGGGCTGTGATCTCTTCATGGATACATGGATGCCTGATTTTCAGTGGGTCCCAGAAACACTTTTTTTTTTTTTTTTTTTTTTTTGGACAGCATCTCGCTATGTAGTTTAGGCTGGCCCTGAACTACGTGGCTCCAAAGTGGGCTCAAACATGTGACGATCCTCCTATCTCAGCCTCCCAAGAGCTGGGATTAGAGGCATGTGCCACTACACCCAGATCAGAAAGGCTTCATGTTCTCTCTTATGTGTCCTGCAGCAGGAGGCCTGGCTTTGTCTGCTTTGTCCCCTGGGTCCTGTGAGAGGAGAGGTTTCCTGCCATGCTAAGGAAGTTGGGTTTTAATTCTTACACCATAGTTTAAAATGCTGCTGAAATTTGAGATCTTTTTGCCCATACCTCTTCCTACACTTTTAAGGAATGGAAAGGGCATGCTAGTACAGATATTTATACCCTGGAGCTAGGAAGTGGCTAACCCTCTAGGTATCTAGAGTGCCTTACATGAAGGCAGGGATGAATTTTCAGTGCCAGCCTGAACTCGGCTTCACAGACCTGCCTTCCGTGCAGGAGGTCTTCCTGGAGACCATTTTATTATGTCCTGCCTACATTTCTTGTGTTTCACAGTTTTATTACTTAGTCCTGACCATACAACTCTGACAATAAAATCATTTCACTGAAAGCATTATTTCACATAATATTGCAACTGAATTGTTTTCAGGTTTTATGCCTTCACTGAACAGTTTTATAGGCTCATGGAGGCTGTGGAATGTAAAGGACCTCAAAAGTGACCTCAGCCAGTTCATTTCTCAAAGCAAGAATCTCTCTGACAATGTTCTTCAAACAGGATCATTTAACCTGTTTGGCATATGTCTCCTTGTACATCTGTAAGCTTGAGGCAGCACATCCTATTTTTTAACAACTCCTAATGCTATGAAATGCATCTTGTTATTTATTTAAGCCTGTATGATATCTGGGCATTAACATAAAGTATGCCAAATATGCTAAAATGCATTCCACATCAGACCTAGAAATGTTTAAAAGCAATAATAGTGTCCTTCTCCAAATGTTACCGGTCCCTGCAACTTCTCTACATATGACATAAATTAGCATCTTTAATATCATCTCAGATGTACTGGAATAACCCATCTGAAAGCACTGTATTAGTAAACTAGTTGCTCATGTGTTTATTTTCAGAATCATGAAAGAAGGATTATTTTTTTCCCAGTACTGAGAATTGAACTCAGGGTTTTTACAATGAACTACATGTCCAGCCCTTTTTATTCATTTTATTTTGAGACAAGGTCTTACTGAGTTGCCCAGACTGGGCTCAAATTTGTGATCCTCCTGCCTCAGCCTTTCAGAGCCTTTGGATTACAGGCTACAGCACAAAGAATTTGAAGGTTTTATCTGCACTTGACTTTTACCTACAGTCATAGGTAGTAGGAATGACCACTGAGCCATTGTTATTCCTCTATGCAGAAAAACTGAAGTAGCTATTCTCCTTGGGGGAACTGAGACTCAGAGATAATAAGGAGCTTGTGCAGAACACACTAACCAACACTTACAGAAGAGGCAGGACTAGAATTTTTCACTGAATCTGTTTGAGGCTCAGTCTGCCTAGAACCTCCTTTTTCTTTCTTGGATGTATGAAGTTGGCACTGCTGAGCTGCGGGGCAGCCTCCTGATCAAAGGTTACCCTGGGAGTCCGAAGAAAAAGCTTCATTTTGGCAGCTAGTTAAAGTCCATGTAGAAAGAAAGGAATGAAGTAGATCCAGCTGCCTGGTTTTCTCAGGGTTCTCTGGTGACCATTCCTGTGAAGAAAAGAAAGGGAACAGCGTAAAGACCCAAAGAGGAAACGATGGCAATTTTAAAAAGTAGAGGACAGTAGCTTTGACTTTGTATGCGTAGATGCCTCAGTCTGTTTCTTTCATATCCCTGGAGGCAGCATGGCCAGACCCAGGCACTGGAGTCTGCAGCTGGGCTTTGCACTTTCCCAGTGAGTGAACTTGGACAAGATCCTGACCTGAGAGTGCCTTAGTTTCCTTATCTTTCCTATGAGACAGTAATATCTGCCTCAAGGGACTCTGGTAAGAATTAAGTGAGTTAATAAGAATGTGAGGCTTAGAGCCATGCTTGGCATCACAGGAAGCACTCCATAAGTGCTGGTTGTTATTATTAATGATTCTTCTTTTTTGTCATGTTTATTACACTATTGTGACTGCTTTCTCATCATTCTCATGTCCTTACTGTAAAGAAGGCTTGGCATCCCAATATTAGTTGCAGGGAATCACGCACTTACCCTGCAGCGGTCGGTTTGCAATAGTCCTTCCAAATGTGAAACTTTAGCAGCTATTATTAAGCAAATGGAGCGTGCAGGAGTGTGCCTGCCCCTAGAGTCCCAAGTTCAGCTTCTTAGAAACTTGTGCAAAGCAGTCCTATTTAAAGTGAGGGGCATGGGTGATGTGTGGTCGACTCAAAGAGCCACACTGGGTCTTTTCATTCTGAGCACCTTTGAACAAAAAGTCCTGTATGGAGGGGATGGTTTGAGGCACTTCCCAAGGAATCTGACTTGATCCTGCATGTGCTGCTTTCCTGTCCTCTGGAGGTTAACCTAGGTCTCCCACTGTCAACTTTCACAAGGTCACTGTCTTAGTTACTTTTCGCTCGTTGCCGAGACAAAATACCTCACGCCCAAAATTAGGGAAGGAAAGGTTTATTCTTACAGTTTCTTGGGAGTTTCAGTTCACACTTAGTTGGCTCCAAGTCAGCATGGGTTGGCAGGGCTGCCTTTCATGGTGGCTACAAGCCACAAGGCGCACTGGCGAGAGAGAGAGAGAGAGAGAGAGAGAGAGAGAGAGAGAGAGAGAGAGAGAGAGAGAGAGAAGGCGGAAGCAGAAGACCCGCCTTCCCTTACACTGTATCTCAGCTCCACCCCTGGGCGTGTGCCAATCCCAGCACTAGACAACAAACTAAACACAAGCACTAGACTCAGCCCCATCAAAAGTATGAGGACTTGGAGGTGCATAGTATTACCCAATACAGTCACCCAGGATGAGAAGCAAGAGGAGCTCTCCAAGGACAACCCAGAATTTTGTTTTGCCTCTCTTTTTCTGTGTGAATTGTTAGATTTTTGCTTCGAGAGGTAGCACATCCTTGCTCAGACTCTTAGAATAAACAGACTTACAAGATTTACCTAATCTGCCTCCTCATTTCGAGTTTGGGTGAAGGTGACTTCAAGGTCATACACCCTTCACTTATTCATTAAATAAATATTTATAAACAGCACTGACTGCTGTGTGGGCTTCAGTGTCCATATGGATGGCTGGGCAAGAGAGGATCTAGTCTCACTAATTCTGATCAAATGTTCTTTGCTACCTCCCACAATTGCACTTTGCAATGTAGTATGAGATACCGATTCTCAAATGTTGCCTTCACACATGAATTCATAAGATGGGAAATGTAGTGTGAGTAAAAGACAGACTGAGAGTCAAGGTTCGTTTTTTATCTTACTTGTTTGAACCTTTCTTTATGACTTTTTTTCAGTCTGAAAAGAGGAATTAAGGTGGCTTACAGAGGTTAGTACAGCAGCTAAAAATGAAATAAAGGAAAAATAAAATAGAAAGAAACATAAAGTAGAATCAAAACTAAGAAAGCAAGAGGAGCCAAGTCAGTTCACAGAACCTGCAGACATGGTGTCCAGTGCAATAGCCCCAAGTGGACCACCTATCTGGTTCTGAGAGTCCTGGCACCTATAAAAGGCCAGTAGATTTGTTCAGGATGCATGCTGTCAGAGACATGAGCCAGTCCCTTAGCCGAGCTTTCTGAGACCATTGGGAATGTGCTCACTTGCCTAGTAGTGGCTGAGTTCTGCTGTGAATGATGTCTGGAGCAATATTCCTGCCATAAATGCAGTGGTCGACTGTAATTGGCTATCCCCCTAACATTGTAAGATGCAGTTTAGTGGAATAACAGTGCATTACAGCCACTTCTACAAGGGCCAGAATCCCCTGGTGTCGGTACAAGTCTTTCTGCTGATTTTTAGTAATCCAAGAAAAGCCTTTAAAGAAACAAAAGGAAAGAAAGAACAGCTCCACAGCATTCATGATGCACATCCGTGAGGATTGTGTCTTACAAATGGGCCTTTCATAAGAATTTAGTATCTAACAGGTGATATCCTCTGGCAAGAATTTGAAAAACAGAAATTCTACACAGTCAATTTAGGATAAACGTATTTAACCGTGGAGGACCCCTTGAACAAGTAACCAGGTCTAAAATCTCATTAAAATTAACTAACCAGTTCACTTAAAAGTAGAAGTATACAGCCTCCACCTGGAGGTATCCCCAGGGGAACATCTGTGGGGAAGATCAGAACCTCCCCCAGAAATCACTTCTGGTGAACACCAACAGGAGACAAACAGCATGAGAAAGACCTTCTCACCTACCCCACAAAGTAAGGCAACAAGGATTTTAGCCTGGACAATCTACAAACTAGGTACTATCTATCATCCTCAACCAGGAAAAAAAATAAGATGCTAGTCAGAGTTACTGAATGTCTAATTGTAAGGAATATAACTTTTGACAACACATCCAAGAAAATATGGGTGAAAATAGACCTAAGCAGTTTAACATAGGTGAAGTATCTGTGAAGATTTTTAGAATAGTTGGTTGAAGCCATTCTTTTTGACAGCAAGACCACAATCATCAGTATGTATACTTTGAATATAATCTAAAAATACTATTTGAGAGTCTGCTCTGCTATTCCTTTCAGCTTACACTCCTATTCCTTTATTTTATTTTCAAATCTCTAAATCTCTAAAGTAGCAAATAGATATCGTGCCAGTGGAAATGGTAGGTGTCTGTCTTTTTAGAAAAACATTCTTATGCCCTGTTATGTACCCAACATAAAAGAATGCTCTGGTCTGTGAGAGCTGGTGAAGGCTAAGAAGGGCATGGAAGGGCAAGATCTAGTCCCAAGCTCTGTGAAGCTTCTATCTCGTCTGTTATTTATCCAGTCTGCCATATTCAGTGCAACAAATATCAACATTCCAGACCCTACATGAAGAACAGTGAATGATAAAGGCTGGCATCAAATAGAAACCTGCAAACATTCTATCTTCCAACCTAGACTGCAAAGTTGATAAAATAATACTCAAAAAGCATAAGAGTTGATGTGATACAGTCCATAAGTATTGATAGGAGGGAAAATGACACAAAATATTTAAGAGGGTACTGAATTGGGATTTTTTGGGGAGGTATTTGTTTTCCTCTGAGTTTCTTCCTTTGTTCAGTTCAACAACTTTTGTGTGCACCTGCCAGGTGCCCGGCCCTGTTTGAGAGGTTAAGGGAGAGCGAGGGTCATTAAAGGTTTGTAAAGGTGTCTGTTTGAGGGCAGGGACTCGGTCCTTCTTTGACATGCTTCAATATGTCCTTCCAGCAGCTCTATGCCCAGGAGGAGAGAAAGTAAACATCTTTCCAGGAAAGGCATCAGCATGGAGTCGCAGCAGCTGGGAATTGGCAGGGTGCCCTCAGAAAGTGGGGGGAGTAATTTATTTTTCTAGCCTCGCCACAGGAACCAAAGCCCTGGCAGATGCCTCTGTGTGTTAGCAGAGGCTGATTTGAGTGAGATCATTATTAATTATTAGTCATTTTTAGTGTCTTTCTCAGAAACTGCAGAGTACTTGGGAAGCCCAAACCTTCCTGAGTTGCAATCAATACTGTATACACCTTGTGTGGAGACCTGAGTGACATGTAATTATAAAACAGTATTGATTCCTGGCAAAGGAGTTGAAAATGTACAAATTCTTCACATAAAAATCAGTTTCATCTTTAAAAGACTTGATTATTCTTTTCCCCAAAAAGGAGACCAATGGCTGTGAGTAAAAAAACTTGAAATGTTAGATAAATTAGGGCTTTTTCCTGCCAGGAACCAGATATGTACACATAATTACTTTATTATCCACACTGGCACCAATTTACTTCAGTGAGTGTTGGAAATGTCTCCGTTTTGGGTCTGTAATCCAAAATTTTCAGTCAGCTCCTATGATGATGTTTTCTTCTAGTGTCCTCCTACATTATTTTTCTGCAAAACAAATAATGTCGTATCTGGGACCAACATGCCAATGCTTTTTCTGTTCTTCTCTGTCACACTATCCAGCATACCCATTAGCCAAGAGTTCCACCCATTCTTACAGGCTCCATTGTTACCAAATTCTGCCTATTTTATTTGGCCTGTTTCTAATTTCTCCTTCTAAGTTGGCATCCACTCCAGTCCTGTTAGAGTGACTGGAAATCTGGGGAGTTTTCACTTTGTTCCTTTGGGCTGCATCTCCATTCTGAGCAGTGATTACGAGCAAGGACTCTCGGCCTGCCTTTCCTACACCATCAGTGCCCTGCTATTTCCTACCTAGATCCATGGAAAGGTGTTGAGTGCTTTTCAGCTTCCAGTCTTGTCCTCCTTCCCATGGCTGTTGAGAACATCTAAAATGCAAGTCTGATTGTGTCATTTGGCTGCATAAAGCCCTCCAGTGGCTACCCTACCACCTGCAATCTAAGATGGACAAGTAATTGTCAGTCTGGATATGATAGATTTTGAGTCTCAAAAGATGCTGCTTATCTCTGAAGACTCAGAGGTTGTTGGAAGACAGCAGATTTGGAGGACTACAGTGAGGGCCGTGGCAGGAAGTCTTCCCGAGGGGCTTCTAGGCGTTTGAATATCTATTGTTGATTTACTGGGGCTGTGACAGAGAGCTTTTGTATGAAAGCTCTTTCCCTAGTTGGATAGAGAGGGTCTGTCAGTGTGATACAGTCATGATCCATTTTACTCCAGACACCTCGTGCTTCCTCGGCCATGAAGTGAAATTTTGTTGACAGTGTCACAGGGGAATGGGCCCCCAATCTGTTCCCTGTAGGGATATGACAAAAAGGGCTCCCACCTTTCTCAAAATGGATGTTAAGGAAATGTTGCATAAGAAAATATTCTGTATTGTGTGCCAGTCCTGTAAGTTGCAGGATGTTTGACTTCACTAGCCCCTCATGCTAAATGACAGTCTTTTTCCCCAGATGCTGGGACAACCAAAAAAATCCTTGTGTACTCATACATAATTCCAAATGTGCCAGAAATGGGATAATAGCATTCTCCTACTTGAGAACCATTGACTTCTATAGCTGCATGGCATAGTTCTAACTTTGCCAAAAACGTTCTTTTTTCCTGAGAGTATAATGAAGAACCAAATTAATTTGGGATCTGTCTGTCACTCCTCTTTTCCCTTCATTTGCTGTTGCAATTGCACTTAAGTGCTAATGTCACATTACTGGCTTTGAAATCAAACTCTTATCATTTACAGAGAATAACCTTCAACATTGGCATGACCTTGAAAAATTACTTAATCCCCCTATGCTTCTATTTTCTCATTTTAAAAAATGAGGGTAGGGCCGGGAGTTTGGCTCAGTGCCTTAAGCGCCTGCCCTGGTAGGCGCGAGGTTGTGAGTTCAATCCCCGGTGCCGCAAAAAAAAAAAAAAAAAAAAAAAAAAAATGAGGGTAAAAATATCTAGCCCAGCAGACTTTTGTGAACATTAAGTAAGATGAAGCAGGTTAGGTGCTTAAAACACTGTGCATTCTCAGGGCCACGGTGACTGTGGGATGGGGATGATGGTGCTCACGATGATCATGATGATTCCTGAGCAAAAAGGTCTTATCTGAGTAAGAAGTTGAAGTTGACACAAATGAATGCTCCAGAAAACAGAAAGGCAGCTCTGTATATGAAAGAGGGTAGTTGCCTGGGTGGGAGTCAGTAACTTCTATGGCCCCTCAGTCATTAAATACTATTTGGCCTTGAATGCATCACTTTCCTTCTCTGATTCTTCTGTTCTCTATAAAATGTTTGTGCTACATGTGTTAAATAGATCAAATGGCATAAGAAGTAATCTCATAGTTTGATGATACACAATTTAAAAACCTATTAAGCATTGGAACTTCCTGATTTGAAATTAAGCACTGGAATTTCCTTGATTTGAAAACCTCTTCCTGCCACAGGGAGAACACACTCAGTAGGAGCTTTTTGGTCAGAGTCCTCTTAGGTGGTATTTAGGCGGGGCTTTCTGCATGACCCTGAATCTTTCCCTAACGCCTCCTCCCTGCCCATATGCCCCCAAGTTGCCCAGGAGAGAACACTAGGGTATTTAGGCGTCTCTTTCTAAGAGCTCATGTCTGCTGTTGGGCAGCCCTCTCTGCTGGTTTCCCCAGACTCACTCTCCCCGTCACCACCATAATGATGTCTGCTTGTTGTCCCACAGCAACAAAGGAGAGAGAAGGAGCTGCGGAAGCAGCAGGAGAGAGAGCAACGCCGGCACTACGAGGAGCAGATGCGCAGGGAGGAGGAGAGAAGGCGCGCGGAGCATGAGCAGGTATGGCGGCATGGGAGCCCCACAGAGGTCTTGGTCAACTCCAGCACTAGGCATCTCTGGGATGTGGGTCACCTTCTTTTAGGATGACTCAGTTAAGATTTTCATTATTTCTCAAGCAACTGTTCTCACCTGTTCAAACAGTCAAACGCACAGCCTTGGCAATGCCCATTTATTCAACCTTGATTCCTCCCCAGGCTGGAGTCTCCTGACATGCCTGCGTCCTCTGACTCCCCAGCCATGGGTATGTGATTGAAAGGTAGCACTGAAGCATGAAAATGAGCCAACTCCTACTCTTCCATTGCTTCAGAAGAGCCTTTCCATTCCACAAACTTCAGTCTCTGTGACTTTGAGTCATTGATACCAGCCCCTCTTTCTTTGGAGAATCACATCCTGACAAGTGATACTGCAGGATGGTTATGTTGCAAAGACAGTAGCACAATGGCATCATGTGATTGTTTTATCCTTGCAGCTCACAAAGGTTCCGCAGGACTTTATAGCATTGTTAATTCTTGGTAGTCCATAAAGAGAGAAACCTGTAATGAAGAACTTTACAATGTGGCTGGGTTTATTAAAGCCAAGTAGTAGCAGTAAAGTGGTGAGCCGTCTCAGCCAGCTGTAGCAAGCAGAGGGCTTGTGCCTTTGACTATATTGAAAGGCTTTGGCTTTGGTGTGCCATACTCTTCCTGTTGTACGTGGAGGTGCCAGGTTATTTTTCCCCTCCTTCCTTCTACACTTTATTTGGCAGCTTTTCTCACCTTTGAAATTATTGGTTCTTTTTCTCTCTCTTTCTTTCTGTTCTTCCGAATTCTCTGCTGCCTACCTCTCCAGGAATACATCAGGCGACAGTTAGAGGAGGAGCAAAGACAGTTAGAGATCTTGCAGCAGCAGCTACTGCATGAACAAGCTCTACTTCTGGTAATGGGAAAGCCATGAGCTAGCTGATCTGCTCTGTGCTCAACCTGTGTGTGTCTGTCTGTCCTCCTCCTAACATACCACTTAAAAGAGGGGTTCTGCAAGTCTCGTGGACCTCAAAGCCTCATAGAAACTTAGTACATGTCCTAACCCATTTTGCCAAGTCCTAATACATTTAATATAATTATGATGCATTCTTTATTAAGTCCATCTATTTGGGAAACTTTAATATGAATCCAGCGTTATTATAAGTTCAGACTGCTAGTGAGACCCACTGTGTTTATTGCACAGTAATTTCCAAGGCCATTTGCAACGTGCTGGAATACAATCATAGCACAGTACAGCACTTCCACAAGAACCTACTCAGCTCTGCAGTCGTATTTCATTTGCAGACTATTAGTTTTACTCTTACGATGGGAACATTTTGTGTTCCCTGCTCATGCGGTGTCCACTTGAAGTACTGTTTTATTATTATTTCATTGCTCTCCAAATGGGCTTCTTGGTGTATTTTTTTTTTTAACGAAACTTTTTATTCAATGGCATTTTGATACTTTTTAGTGCGTACATAAGCATGCTAATGGTTTTTATCTGCCTAAGTTTTATTAAACAAAAGATGATTTAGGTACCATCTCTGGCAGTTTATTTAGTTTTGTACTTAATTATGCATGTTTGAATGATTTAATTACTACATTAGGAAGTGAATGACTTCTTATAGGGGTTGTGTGCCAACCATCCAAATATCCTCATTATTGCCATTTTCTTGGTTGCAATTCATCAGGGACAAGTCATTTTGCATATGGTGTTGTTCTGTAAGCAATAATGTTTTCATTAAATGACATGTTCTTGCATGGATATTAATACAAGAGTGGAGCTTATTTCTGTGCATACCCTGACATTCTTCGGGAGTTCTGTATGAATGTAAGGTTATTTGTTACTTAGCCTCATTTTACTTTCATTGCATGCATCACTCCTACTGCCCTTCTGGTTTACCTGTGGTAATTTGGCCCTTTCTTTGCTCTCCTTTCCTGATCTGGGTAGGAATATAAGCGCAAGCAATTGGAAGAACAGAGACAAGCAGAAAGGCTGCAGAGACAGCTAAAGCAAGAGAGAGACTACTTGGTTTCCCTTCAGCATCAGCGGCAGGAGCAGAGGCCCCTGGAGAAGAAGCCACTGTATCATTACAAGGAAGGGATGAGTCCTAGTGAGAAGCCAGCATGGGCCAAAGAGGTAAGTGCGTAAGAGTGGCCGTGGCTTATTGGCCAGGCCATCAACCATCATGAGTTCATCCACAGCGAAGAGTTTAACCTACACTGTGTACTTGAATGAGGTTCATCGAAAGATATGGTTTGCTTTTTGAAAAACCATGACATCATTTCTGTAGACAGATGACAAGGCGTCTTTGTTCCACTTGTGGTGTGTGTGTATACACGTGTGCATGTGTACATGTGCTTGTGTGTGTGTGTGTGTGTGTCTGTGTCTTTGCAGATATAGTGGATTTTTGTAGGCAACCACAGGAAGTAGAAAAATTCTTTTCCTCATTTGAGTACAGGTAGATTTGTGACATGAAGATGTTAGTGACTCTTCCTCAGAAGTACGTGATGTGGGATTTGGAAGATTCTAGGCAGAATCATTTGCTGTCTCCTGGACCCTAGTACTGGTCACAAGCATTGTTGCTAATTGCCTTGCTCAACATGGTACCCTCAAGTGAACTGTGGACTTGAGATGTGTGGCTGTGATGCACACTTTCAAGACCAGAGGTCACTTGTATATTGTGCAAATACTTCCCAAGTGATGGTCTTTCATTTGCTTATCTGCTAGGCTAAGGAAGGGTTTTCAGAAACTTAATTCCAGGGGATTGGTGCTGTAGCTCAGTGACTCAGCACCTGCCTGGCAAGCATGAGGTCATTAGTTTGATCTCCGGTACCAAAAAAAAAAAAAAAGAAAGAAAGAAAGAAAGAAAGAACTCAGTGATGAACTGATTTAAAAATGTAACTAAAACCTATTTGAATGGGAGAAAAAGAGATTATTACCAAATAGGAAAAGCAAACAAACAAAATTGTAATTCCAACCAAGGTCAATCACTTTCAAGAGTCACTGTGTCAGGATGTAGGTGACACCCTGTTTTTCTTTTATGTCATTCCTTGTGCCACCTAGTGATTTCCTTTGTTTTCTGGTGACCATAGCCAGTTATTTAAAAGAATATTTGGGGTTATTTCATATTTTTATCTAGTTTCATTGGGCATTTGTAGATAGAGCTTTTTTCAAGTTATTTAGACTATAATACCACCAAAATAAGATTTCTTACAAAAGATCTTTTTTATAATTTCTTTTAATTTTTCTATCCTATTTTACATTTATACAGAAAATCCTTGTAATGATGTGTCCTATTGCTAATCACAGTGGTTAATAGGAAGTAGAAATTTGAAAATTAATTGTTCTCCTAAAAGTTTTTCTTATACCTTTATATGTTATTTAAACTCTTTATAATGATCATATGCTATTGTAATAAAAAAGACTTTTTTAAAAAAATGAGAAATACTAAATCTGGAAAGAAAATTATTTTGATTTCAGACAAGGAACATTTTTGATCACTTCCTTTTACAGTCTGTAAACACGATTCATACTTAGCCCTGTAACGACTACCTTTTTCTCTTAATCAGTAATTCAATTTTGTGATCCTACACCCAGGTACAGCAGTGACCCCTTGATAAGTCACCTGCTCTTCCAGCTAGGCAGAATCATTATGCTGTGGTGCACCATCTTCCTCTCCTAACAAGCCATTTGCTAGCTGTACCGAGTAGAAATTCTCAGTTAAGCCAGACACACAGCTCTTGACTGTGGCAGGTATTTAGAAAGCTGAGAAACTGGCCACTACAAAACTAAGGCCAGTAGCACCTATAAGAACAAATGGCTCTAGATCAGAACTTCTGTTTGAGCATCAGTTCCAGAAGAAACAGGGACCAGCTTGTCCTGGTAGGCTTTGTTTGGAAGAATTAAACCTCAGTAAACCTTAAGGATCATAGTGAGATGGCTAAAATACTCTTGCTCTCAAAGAAGTAACCCAACTCCAGAGTTAGGATCTAGGGTCATGAGGGTGTCCTCTCCCATCAGGCGCAAAGTGACAAGCCCCTACATGTCCATGAGGACAATTAAAGAGGCCCTGAGAGATGGACCACAGGGCAGGAGGGACATGAATTCACTTGATGTGTGACTGCCTGGTCTTCAGCATTCCCAGCCCCAAACATGAGTTTAGAAAAGGGACACATGCAGATCCTGTCTAAGAGGGCTATGAGCCCTTGCAAAACATTCCAGAATTCCTTTTCTCCCCCAGGCAGCTCCCTCATGCATGGATGTACCAGAAGAGGAGGGAGAGCATGGAGCAGTTTCCACTTTCTTTCTTCAGCCTGTACCCAACCTGTTCTGATTTGAATTTGTCCACTTTGATTTCACTGATTCCTGACTGCTGTTTGTCCTCATCATTATGTTTCCTGGCATATACTCTCTATTCAGAACTAACTCACAGTTCCCACACACTCAGAAGTCCTGGATTCCTGGAGAGAAATTTGTGCAGATGCCACCAAGACCGTTCCCTAGATTTCCTAATTTTCCTGTGCTTCCAGGACAGGTTTCTGCCAGTAAAAGAAAAGCAGTGGGTCATGCAAATAATATGGCTGTGTCAGCAAGCACTCCCAAAGTGAGGGTCCCTGGCCATGTCTGGGGGATGACAGCTTCCGACATACTGGCTTCCAACATACTAGTTACTAAACTTATGGTCTTCCTTTGTCCTTCATGCACTTGCAGACATATGTGGGGACATTCTCTGGGGATTTTGTATTAAGTCCTCTCCTCCTGAAGTGAGTAACATAATCTAACTTTCAGTTAACCACCAGTCTACTCATGAAACAGTTCCCAAGTCTTAGATTGGTGAATTATATTGTAGAAGAAAGAAAATATTTAGGTAGTAGAAGGAGTGACAGAGCTAAATTTAGGATTGGAGCAGCTGGTGTACAAATAAGAATGAGTAATTGTCTACCTTGGTTTGATTCATTGTTATTTTAACATCCACTTCTTAAACTGGGAAGAAAAATGTGTCTGAGGAGCTCTATCTTCTTGACCTTTTAATGCTTCTCATCAGCAATGCATGCACTTTTCTTCTAAAGCATTATTTACAGATCTCTTTGCTTGTATTGTGAAGGTGGAGTTCAAAGTAACAAAGTGGTAACACGTTTCAGGACTCTAGATATGAGTGGAATTTCTAGCTTAACTATCAGCTGAAAAGAAAGCTTGAATCAGTTCTCTTGAGGTGGAATAAAAAGGACACTATTTTCTTTCTCAAATGCCTGAACTTCCAGGATATAAATTTGAAAACATCCTTACCAGGGAAGATTGGACAACTGTGCCTGTGCCACTGTCTTCTGTGACATAGGGTTCTGTCATTTTGGGCCCATGAGCCAAGGAAGACACCATCCAACCTCTTCTACCATTCTGTGAGCTGCTCCGGCATTTGCTTTGTAACACTGCTGTGTACTTTCTTGTCAGCTTGTTCTTTTCCATCTTTCAGTATTGTTTCACCTACTTTTCTTCCTCATTCTAAAGCAACAATTTTTCATCTGCCATACCATGTTGCAGTGCTTAACCCTCTGTGTTTTTGTCTCTTCATTTTGTAAAACAACATGACTGTTGCCTTTCTCATTACTTTTCTGATTAATTTGTTGGATGCAATAAGAACAAATGAAAAATCTTGATCATTTATAAACCTTGTTGTGCTCTTCCCACCGGCTCTTTCCTGAATATTGTATCTGTCCTGAATGCAGTACTGGCTTTCATTTTCAAATTTCAGCCAGAAAGGAATGTTAATCTCTGCATTAAAAGAATGAAAGGAGCAATACTCCCATTTTCAAATTCTCTACCATTTCTAGATTGGGATGGAAGTCATACTTGTCCTGTTAAAGCTTCAGTGTGATGTAGTATTGAACATAAGCTGAATGAGAATGTCTTTTTTCTCAAGTTTTTGGATAATAGAGGTTCCTTTTTCTTTCTCTTACAGCTTAAAATGACATGTAATTGTCCTGACCTGGAAGCAATTCTGTGTACCCCTCCTTCCCACTCCATATACTTAAAAAAAAATTTTTGCACCAACACACAGTAGTAATGCTGCATGAGATTGTATTATAATTTTTAATACTCTATTATGTATTCTTTCTGAGATGCGTAACAGTCATCTGACCTTACTTTTATGTGGCAAACAATAACCTAATCAGGGTCAAGATCTTTATTTCCCATCAGCCTATTGGATTTTAACATCCCTGTATATAAAAACGTTTCCACTTAGATTTCACTGTTTAACACTGATTTTTTTTTTTTTTCCTTTTTATACAAGTTGTTTTATAGGAGTGTCCCAAATTGCCATTTAGGGAGTTTACAGCTCTGCTCCTACTGGTCCTCAATTTCTGCTTGTGTTTCTTATGATTTAACATAAAAAAAATCTAGAAGGAAATAGGAAGGAGTATGTTTGAGTTCAGAGTTCCATTTCCTGGCATGCGACCAGGGCAAGTCTCCTGGCCTTCCTGAGATGTAGCATCCTGTTTTCTGCTTCACAGGAGGAGCCTAGGCAATAATGTATGTGTGCATATCGTTTAAACAGTAGGCATTGTACAAATGCAATAAAATGTTGCTCAACATACACGTCTTTTGTTCCCACAGCCATTGCCACCCACAAGTAATGTGTTTTTTCTCTGTTGTTTCTGATTTGAATTTCACATGACCAGTTCATGTTCATCTCTAGCTTCTCACTCACATCTCAGTAATTACCACTTATTTCTAATCTCAATTGCTGATGGTTTGCTTCATTTATTTTAAGTTGTATGTATCGTTCACAGGAACTCTGGACTTTTTTCTAGAATACTTCTTGGACATAAATCTTGGAAAAGTATTCTAGTCTCATCTTTAGACAAGATGGCATTTTAAGCATTGTATATGAGTGAGTCTCCCCAATGCTCAAACATACCCCAGGGAAGGGGCTACCCCATTACTCAGTAACAGTCTGCCCATGTGGTATTACCAAAAAACATATGACTCAGCCCTTTAAGTGCCAGCGAACACAAGGTCAAAGGGTCTAGTGAGCACTTAAAAAGTTACTTATTGATTTCTTTCTTTTGCTCCATCATTGCCAGAAAAAATACAAGAAAAAGCAAGCCGTTTTGTTCAGTTACAGAAAAAAAACAATGCAATTCCATACAATTGTGTTTAATTATTTAATTCAGTAAGATAAGGTCTTCTAAATCCTGCATAGACCCAAGAACCCAACATTGTATAACATATTATTAAAATACACCCATACAACATACTAAGAATACTTTACTGTCAACTTTCTTGAAATCGGTTCTATAATTTTATTTTGAGATTCTCAACAGTTATTCATTATTGTGAGGCAAGCTATTATACTTACAAATTGTTTTCAGTGTACAAAACAGCCTGACATGACATTAACACAGTGTTTCTCTTTATGCTTATGTTTTTATTTATTTTGAAATTTGTTGTGACTCTTATAATCATCAAATTTACTTTTAGATCTTCTATGTTTGTGTAGCCAAGATACATCTTATAGGTCTTAGAGAGCACTCTTAAAGAATCCAGTGAACATCATAACCCGGTTTCAAACAGAATTTTATTTCTTATTTATTTTTTTTCTTTTTCCCTGAAATGTTATAGCAATAGTAAGAGTATAGTTATAGTAATTCGCAAAGGTGTTTGAAACCGAAGTTATTTTAGTTTGCATGTTAAAACAATTCTTCTAATAAGTAGAAAATTTGCTTTGGTACTAAAATTAATCAATCTCTGTTAATCTTTTACTCTAATAATCCTGTCAATTAGAAATCCTTTGTAACGGGGCATTTGCAGTTATGTTTTAGCACCTGGACACTCAGTGCCTCCTATCATTAGAATGCTGTTTTCAGGTGGTGCTCCTGATATTTTATGTCTTCTTAGCAGCAGGAAGTTTGAGCAAATGCCCTGCTAACTAGCCTTTTGTGACTATCTTGAGGCAGACGGAAACATGTCTTGATTGGACCCTGTTTTTTGTGGCATATATACCTATCCTACAGGGGAAGGGCCAGTTTTTTTTAATTTTTATTTATTTATTTATTTATTTTTTGTCTCATGCATATATCTATCTCCTTTTCTGTAGTGCACATATATTGTCATAAATCAGGCGACAGGCATCTACCTGGTATCAAAATGTTCAGAATGGCCCAATTACAGATCCACTCTCAGCTTTGTCACTGTGAAGCACCACTTCCAACATTCAATTTGGTATCTTTATTCCAATACTGGAGGTAATCTTTGGAGTAAAGCAGCTGTAGACTTTCTGTCCTGTTCACTTCAAGATAACTTTTTCTTGAGACAAGATGTAGCTAAACATGTAACTTAATATGTAGCTGGGGATGTAGCTCAGGGCCTAGCAAGCACTAAGGCCCTGGATTCAATTCCCAGACCTGGAAAAAAAAATTCAATATTAAAAAACAATGTTTCAAAAATATATAAAATGTGTAGCCAAGCCACCTCATGTTTTACAACCTCATAGATTTCCAAATTTCTTTGGACAAATTCAAATGGAGGAAATTAATGCACATTGGACCCATCCTGAAATAATTTATGAAGGGTAATAATAGGTTATTTACACATTGTAGCATCTGCAGGTTGAAATATACTAATGGTAGGTTTAGTGTGCAAGCTGATAGCAAGGAAATTTTTCTAGGAGTATATTAGTAACATCTATACACAACTATTTAAGCTCATTCATTGCCTGTGAAAATCAGTACCTTACTCTCTGCCTTTTTCCCTTCTAATGACAACTGTAGGGTCTCATGTGACCTGTGGTTCTAATATTGTCAAAGATGCTTGCTTTACCGGGATATTGTTGTCAGTTGCCAAAAGAATTATTTTTCAAATGATTACTTTGCTCAAGATAAAGTCTTTTCTACTGTTGGTTTTTAGTGTGCTGTCTCTTAATGTGTATTTAAAACTGAGTACATTTTACAGTTAATAATAATGATTAGATGTATTACCCCTTCTCTGAATACATTTGGTTCCTGAATTTAGAATAACATATGGCTAGATTGTAGATAGCCAGGTGTTTATCTAAAGTGTATCTAAATCTCTTAGGCTCCTGGGCTCAGATGTCAGTGTTTGGGAAAGTAAGAGTTCAGAGAGTAAGAGATATATATTCATGTCATTTACCAATTAACAGTATTCACTGGAAATAAGAAAATGGCTAATATCTGACCAGTTCCCATTGTCCAGAAATATCTTTCTTTTTTTAAGAGTCTGATATTTGGAAATAAGTAAATTGCATTCCTTAGTCTCAGTTTATCTATTGCTGTCTTTGCAAAATGTTTTCTTTGTGGTTTTATGCCAAGGACAACTTTTGTTCCTTTACTCAATACAATTGCTGGATAATTACAGCTGATGTAATACTTTGCACATATGACACACGAAGTATACATGTTCTGGTTTATGTTCCTCGCTTTTTGCAGCTTATTTGGTGTGTGATGAGCTTCTGGAACATGGAATTTCAAATCCAAATTGAATCCAAATTGAATGCTAGTCCTTGCACAGCCATGGTTGGGGAAGGGACATCAAAATTAGCCCTTAGTGGAGGCAGGAGGGATGTCTTCTATTTTGTGGCATGACTTCATGTTTAAGTATTTGAAATTGCTGTGACAGTTTAAAAAATAAATCACACTTATTCTGTATAAGAGACTGAGTCTGCCTCCAGAAAAATTCAAGATGGGTAGGGAGTAAGGGAAATAGCACTTTTGAATTTTTATTTCAAATCAGGCATTAAAATTAGAAAAAATATTAGCTGCTACATAAAAATATGCAAACAAACCTGAAAACTGTATCAGCTGAGGAGAATTAGCACTCACTCATCAAATTAGGGAGACTGATGGCAGTGCCCTGTGAAATTTGGAAAGTACGACAGTCAGGTTGACCTAAAGAAAAGTAAGATAGAACCTGTAGGAAAAATCTTAGATCTCTGGAAGCTGTCTGCAACCTTACATCACGTCTTGTACTGTACATCTTGCTAGATCTAAGTTTCTCTTTAAAACTGTCCTCTACAACAGTCTATCGTAAATAGGTATCAAGGGCAACTTTTACCTGCTTTAAAAGGGTACTCCCTGGTACTGTGACTCTTCTCTTGGAAGTGCTTGGGCTCAGTTACCTGCGTTGAGCTAAGAGAGACCCTGGAAGCCAGTGAAGGATAAGAAAATGAAATGGCCAAGAGGAGAGAGGGTGGGAGGTGGAGAAAAGAGAAGGGGAAGCAAGAAGGAACTCCACATATACAGAAACAGGGAGGAGAAGGAGGAGATCAAACAGTGGTGCCCAACCTGGGAATGGAAAGAATGAGGAGGAGCAATGTATTTTAGGGAGCTGGAAGCGACAATTGAAAAGATAGGGCCCTAAAGAGAGAAAAAGAAAATGATACAGGCAGTCTGTGTAAGACAGGCCATGCTCATTATGCACGCAGCCTGAAACTCCTACTTGCCTGTCAGCAGTCATGTGAGGAAGTAGAGGGTTTGTGCACTTAGTGTCACCCTCATCAGCCCTCCCTGGGTTTCTTCCCCTTCCTGTCCCATGAGTCAACCCAATGCAAGTTGCTATTTTCCTCCAAGCAATCTGAATGCCTACTGCAGTTCCCTTTGATTATCTAGCATGCAAAGTGTCTCCCTGCCTGACCCCATGACTTTGTGACCAATCAGCAAGATATCCCAGTCAGTCAGTGCAAGATAGACTTAGCAAGCCCTGACTTCTCAGGCAATTGAAATAAGATAATGGATAATAGAAAGGTAATGGCTTGGATATTCTGCATTTTTGTTGTTGTTGCTACTAGTGTTTGCTCTGATTTTTTTAAAAAAATTGAGAGCCGGGTGTGGTGGCGCACACCTTTAATCCCAGCAACTGGGGAGGCTGAGGTAGGAGGAGCGTTTGTGAGTTTGAGGCTGGCTTGGGCTACAACGCGAGCACAAGGCCGGCCTGAGCTACATAGTGCGACCCTGCCTCAAAAAAACTAGGGCCAGGAGTTTGGCTCAATGGCTTAAGAGCCTGACTGGCAGGCACAAAGTTGTGAGTTTGATACCCGGTGCCGCAGGAAAAAAAAAAAAATTGAAAAAGCAAGCTTTTTGTAAATTATTAATGCAGAGCAAAAATGTGGAATTTTGGCTCTAAGAGTTAATCAGAGGAACATAAAAATGACTGATGACTGTGCAGATGACTACAGAAAATGCTTCCTGGGAGATGAACTGACTTCTATCCACTGAGTTTCTCTCCTTCTTTGGCTTGTAGGTAGAAGAACGGTCAAGGCTCAACCGGCAGAGTTCACCTGCCATGCCTCACAAGGTTGCCAACAGGATTTCTGACCCCAACTTGCCTCCAAGGTCGGAGTCCTTCAGCATCAGTGGGGTTCAGCCTGCTCGAACACCCCCTATGCTGAGACCTGTTGATCCCCAGGTACAACCTCTGTTTTGTTTCACTGGTGATGTAGGTATACAGTAAAACTTATTAAATGCCTAAGAAATTGTACCATGGATTAGAGCATGAGGTAAACTAGATGACAACTGTGATACAGAACTTATAATCATATATGAGGCACCACTGAATTTGAAGGGAAGAGGAATAGATGAGAAAAGAACTGTACTACACTTTGATTCAACTATAATGTCACTTCTTAGTGAATTGGCCTCTCTCAGAAACTCTAAAGTTGCTGCAAGGTGAAGACAACCAGAAGCAATAATTTGGCAATTATTAATAATTACCAAAACTAACATTAACATAGACCAGTGACAGCAAACGTCTTAGAGCTTTCAGTGATACACACAGTCTGCTGAGGCACAAATACCATAGATTTGCCACCCCTGATACAGACCTTTGCAGTATGAAGTGTATATATGAATAGTCTTGTGTGCCTTGGGACTTGGGCTGGAGCCTGACACTATTTAATGGGCTTGGTAAAATAAAATTGCATCTTCAAAAGCAGTGGTTCTTCAAGTGTAGTCACTGGAGGCCAGGATCAGCATTACCCATAGACTTGATAGAAATACAGATCCTCAGGCCCACTGCAGACCTACTAATCATGTGGGGCCTGGCAGTCTGAGGTTAACAGTGCTTCCAGGTGATTCTGCTGCACGTCAGAGTCTGAGAATCACTGTTGTGAGCTATGTGCTAAGGAAGAGATGACTTCATTTTTAGGAAAGAGGTTTTTCTCGAAGTTCTATGGTACTTTTAATTTACGCCACTGTGTATCCCCAAAATGAAATACATTGTGAGATAGAGTATGGAATTCTATAGAACAATACAGGTGATGCAATTTTTTGTTTTATTTTGTTTTGTTTGTTTTGTTTGGTATTTCACTCAAATTCCTTAAATTTATTCCCGGCATCCACCTGCATTATGACTTCCACATTATATTTTGAGGTCACTTTTGAAACATAAAATGCTGTTTGTGTTGGAGTTTTAAAAAGTAGTGATAAAACCAAGTATTCTTTGTGTCTTAAATTTGCTTCTAATGGATGAGATCCAAAAATTTCCAGCATCAGTCAATTTAATGTATCTTCCCCTTGATTGTTTTTATGTGTATTCTTTCATGCCTACATTTCAAAGAGACATATTTTACATGAACGTCTCTTCTGACACACAAATATCCTCTTTAATAAAGCCTTAAGTTTGACTTTATGGTGTACTTTTGCCCTGTAAAAGTGTAGTGCTAGGGAAAACTTACCTGTCTGAAAGTGACTAAGGAATGAAAATGTAGACATCCAGTGACAGCTGATTAGTTGAACATTCTTCAGACACTTCAATTTTTGTTTTTAGACTCTTTTAAAAGTAGGTTATGTTTCATACTAGGTACTTCAATGCATTTTATTTTAATCATATACTGACAATATTTAATGTTATTCAGCATTAATATAAATTTGACTGGTTCTGCTCTGGTTGAAGTATAACATTCAGTAGAACTAGACTTCGAAGATTTCCCTTGAATTGTTATTAATAACACTCCAACTGAAACTTCAGACTCGAGAGTTTGATGAGTCCTTGTACAAAGCAGATACTAAATTAATGTTTGTTGAACTAGCAGTTCAATTTAAAAAGCACTCTGAATTTTCCCCAGCTAAGACTTACTGAATGCCTTCCATGGGCCAGACATAAATCTAGGCATGGGGATACGATGATGAGCATGACTTCCAAAGCACCTGTCTCCAGGGATCTGAGCTTCCTGAAGGGGGACAGGTTTAACTAGTCATTAAACACAGTGAAGTGTGAGCAGCTTAACGGCAAAGGGATATCTTTCATCCAAATTTAATCACTTCTCTGAAAGGCCCACAGTTTCACTGAAAGACTACACATCTTTAAATATCACCACAAGAGATATTTAATGGTTTGGATGGTAAGAGCCAGGACTGCAGGAAAGCAGGATGGTAGGCATGTAGGCTGTGAGTGTAGAATGGTGGGGTTTCTATCCAGGCTGCAGCACACACCAGCTATGCAACTGAGGGTGTAGCTTAACCTCTGTACCTTATATTGTTCATGTGTGCAATGAAGGAAATGATTGTGTCCACATCAAAGTGAATTCAGTGAGTTCACAAGAAGCCAGTATTTAGAGCAGTTTTTTGTTTTACAAATAGTGCTTCCTAAAGTCAAAGTTAGGGGATCAAAAGGAAGATGTTTATAATATTAGAAGAAAAATGCTTATAAAATGTATTGTATTGCTGGTCAGTGAATATTCACTAAATATAGTTACTGTTATTTTCACTATTCTGATGGCTTCTTAGCAGTCCCAAGTAAACCATTTAAGTTGCTGCCAGGAACCCTGTTTCAGGCTTACTAATGGAAGATTCTGAAGAACTGTTAAAAGCGTGCCATAGGTAGCAGTGATAGACTCTCTGTAGTTGAATTCTTGTGCCCCAGGACATTTTTCCTTTCAATTGATTGAGTCCCTTCTGCTTCTAATAATGCTACTCTAATATTGACTTCTTCTTAGATCCCACAGCTGGTGGCTGTAAAATCCCAGGGACCTGCCTTGACCGCTTCCCAGTCAGTGCATGAGCAGCCCACAAAAGGCCTCTCTGGGTTTCAGGAGGCTCTGAACGTGACCTCTCACCGTGTTGAGATGCCGCGCCAGAACTCAGATCCCACCTCTGAAAACCCTCCTCTTCCCACTCGCATTGAGAAATTTGACCGAAGCTCTTGGTTACGACAGGAAGAAGACATTCCACCAAAGGTAATGTTACTACTACTGGTGTGTTTATATCACCACCACCACCACCACCACCATCATCATCATAATTATTATCAACACTATTGCAGACCTTCATAGTAATAAAGAATGGAATAATGCCAGTGTACCATTCCTTCTCCATCTTCATTCCCAAGCTAAAAGCTAAAATATCAGTTGTCATTTCTGAACTTCCTTTTTTCTCCTGAAAGAACTGAGACTCGGGTAGTTTGATTGACTTTTAAGTATATGTCCTGTATTCCAGAATTAGAATTCTCAATGGAAGCATCCTAAACTATTTTTCTTTTTTCTTTTTTGTGGCACTGGGGATCGAACTCACAACCTTGCATCTGCCAGATAGGTGCTTAAGCCGCTGAGCCAAACTCCCAGCCCTACTATTTTTCTATTCATACTAAAAAATAAAATAATGGATATTTTCATTGGTGACTGAATATGCATCTAGGCAAACTGAAAACTTTCAGATAAAAGAAAAAGGTTCATTGATTCCTATTATTTAACTTTACAGAGTGAAACTAGATTTCACGGATTCAGTAGGTACTATAACTCCTCGGATATTTTAGATGTCTTCATTTAAGGTATGCTCCTTTTAGCGCTTTTAAGGAAAACTCCTTTGAGAGCTGATTCAATTCCAGCCTCAATTAACTACTGAAAACAAAATTTCAGGGCAAAAAATTCAGGCTTATCACTGGAGCGAACAGAGTTTTTTTATTTTGTTTTATTTTTTGTTTTCAGAAAAAACATAGGAGATTAACATTGATTAATATATTGCATATTGTTACCTTCAAAGTAGTTGTTCAGATTACAAGATATAGGCATGAAAACTGTTCTTTTTGATGAACTTACAGAGATTAGTAGTATAATTATCTATTTTATATCTATATATGAGTACATATGTATACACACATATAATTTTTTTCCTTCTTCCTTTTCTCCTTTCCCCCATTCTGGTTGTTTTCTCCTTTTGAGCAGTTTTTTTTCCCTTTCACTTTCACAATGTCTATTCTACATTTTGGATCTTATTTACTCTCAATTTTGTACACTAGGGAGACAATACCATATTTAAGCATGAGATTTATTTCACTTATGAGTATGGTCTCAAGTTGCATCCATTAACCAATAAAAGCCTCAAGTTTATCCTTCTTTATAGCTCAGTAATACTCCTTTGTGTAAAAATATCACATCTTTTTTATCCATTCTGCGGTTAATGGGTAATTGGGTTTCCAAGATTTAGCTGTTGCAAATTATGCTGCTACAAACACAGGTGCACATATATTGCTGTGGTGTGCTGTTTTCAATTCTTCTGGGAAAATACCCAGAAGGGGAATAGCTGGATTGAATGGGATCTCCAATCCTAGTTTTTTGAGGACGCTCCACATTGAGTTCCACAGTGGTTGTACAGGTTACACTCCCACCAACAGGGGAGAAGTGTTCCTTTTTCCCCACAGCCCCATCAGTATTTGTTGTTGTTCAATTTCTTGATGATAGTCATTCTTTCTGGAGTGAAAAGGACTCTCAGTGTTGTTTTAATTTACATCTCTCAAATTATGGTCCTTAGTTTTGAGGGGTTTTGTTTTGTTTTGTTTTCATACACCAAGCTATTACTCTTACCCAGATATGTTCTGGAGTATGGTTGTACATCTGCTACAAGTAACCTGGATATTTTTCAAAACACTGAAGACATTTTTTGTTGGGTTCTTCCTAGTTTAGGAATCCCCTTTCTCCAGAGCTCAGCATCAGGACCAGTGACAAATGGAATGTCCCACAGTTTTCAAGAAATAATGTCATTATTCCGCAAAATAATGATAGTTTCTACTTAGTGATTTAGATATATTTTTCATCCTCTCAAAAGGACGTTACACTTCCATTATTCTGAACATGAACATAGCTGATAATGGCTTTTTTTGTTGATGTCCTCCTTTTGTGGAAGCAGAATTATCATCAGAAAAGGTTTCTTAGGACCAAACTTCAATGTGGAAAATAAGGTGGACACTGGAGTTCTCAGAGACTGAAAGAGGAAGCTATTGGTTCACTCTGAAAACACACATGCATGCATTTGTGGTGCTGGGAAGGAACTTTAGGTCAGTTCAAAGATTTAGCTTTTAATAATTCATTAGGCTCTTCTCTACAAATACTTATGTTTACAAAAAGAAACAGGAGAAATAGAAATAGCAATATTTAATTTAAACAGGTGATAATACTAATCTGATCTTCTGCTTTACTTCACTGATTCATCTTTATGTTGAAATAAATTATAATTGCTGGGGATATAGCACAGCAGCACAGCACCTGCCTGGTAAGCATGAGGTCACGAGTTCAATTCCTGGTACCAAATAATAATAATAATAAATTTTCTAAACAAAGAATATCACTTTACACTGAAAGTTACTTTCTGTACTGGAATTCATAATATAATTTTTTTAAATAATATACCTATTTGGTGCACTTGTAGTATTCGATTTTATGTTTAAAAAGTATCCGTAGTATCTTGAAACATTCTTGAATTCAACCTTAGGCTTTTCCCAGCTAAGCTCATAATACATTTTCTAATGACACCTCACAGTCTTAATGATACTCACTTGGGATTTTTGAAAATCCTTCCACTATTTTCAGTATTAGGGTTGTTTTGTAATGAATTTGCTAATTGGCTTTTTGGGGTTTGGGGATTTTAATTAGTATTTGCAAGTTAACTAGAAATACACAGGATCTATTGTAGTATGTTCTCTAAGATCACTGATTTGTAATTAAATGTCCCAAGTTCTAGCCTGATGTCTTAGTTTCTCATCAGATTTTATAATGTTTTTTAGTTATGATGGGAGCTAGAAATGAAAATTGGCTTTATTGCAGTGGCTTTGATTTGATGCAACTCCCAATGAGGTAATACCCCAAAGAGATTTCTAACATCTTCTACTCTTGCTCCACAAAAAGAGATGTTAATTTCTTACAACTTAGTAAAAGAAAATTATTAATCTGTCTTTAAATTTAAGACACAAAATGACCCTGCTTAGTGGTTGTTGAGTGTGGCTCATTGCCTTCTACCACTAGGCTCTTGTTTGGTTTTGTTTAGGGAATTTAATATTTCTATGAGCAGGCCATGGATTTAGCTCAGCAGCATAAGCACCTTCCTGGCAAGTGCGAGGTCATGAGTTCAATCCCTGGTAAAAATAAATAAATAAATAAAAATAAATAAAAGTTCTATGAGGGCTAAAGGATAGCTCTTTCCTATTTCAAATTGTTTTTGTAACTTCATCAAATCTTCTGAAAGAAGTAAGTTTATTGAACAGTAGCCTATGAAAACTCTTTTATGGAAAATATTTCTGAATTCTGGTTTTCCTCCAGGTGCCTCAAAGAACAACTTCTATATCCCCAGCGTTAGCCAGAAAGAATTCACCTGGAAACGGTAGTGCTTTGGGACCCAGACTAGGATCTCAACCCATCAGAGCAAGGTAAGGAAAGAAGGAGGCCAGGAAGAATCCCTACCCACTATTGTCATTATGCTTTTCTAAAAAAGTGGCGATGTTCTGAATTCACTTCAAAAGTGTGTTGAGTTGCCAACCGGGCTATAAGTTTTCATGTACTAGAACACATGCATCAGCACACAGTGTACACTGAATGAATGAATGAATGAATGAGGCTATCCAGAAGGCCAATCAAGTATAATTTCATGGACAGTTTTTAAAACCTGGGGTAAAGTGCAAACATAAATCCAGTTGCAATATCTCAAATCATTTACTTCAGAGACCATTTGATTGAATCAGTAGAACAAAATAGACTGTTTTGGAATGCTTTTTATCAGATCAAAATATGTGCCCTGGGAATGACAGAGATAGTAAACACCAATTGCCAGGGAAATGGTGACCAACTGCAGAGCTTCTGAAACTTGCCAAGTACAGAAAGAACAGCTCCAGTGAGAAAATCGTCTCCTTGGCATTATGCAGGATCTCTGAAATACAGTTCTGCTTCCACTGTTGTTGTGTGTTCTCCTTCCCAAATTTTCCATCACTGATGCATATTTTTCCAGATGGGAAGTTGCATTCTCTCCCATTGGTTGGTATAGAGGTCCCTAGAGAAGCCAGCAAGTAAGTATCTTTATAGCATCTGAGCTGAGTTGATGTGGTAACAGATGCTGTTTGCTGCTATCGTTGTTATCGTTCATCAAGCTTCCCTCAGATCTTTCACAATGACTGCAGCCCTTTTTAGGATCCACTAAAATAGTAAATGGCCTCTGCTAAGACTATAAAAAGAATGAGCTTGGGCAAGCTGGGTTTTTTTTCCTTCATTGTGTTCACAGTAAGAAAAAGAACAGAGAAAGAGAGGGAGAGAGAAAGAGAGGGTGAGAAAGAGAGAAAGAGAGAGACTGTGGACTGTGTATGTATGTACAGGAAGCTTATGGTTATTTATGTATATCTTTAAAATATGAAATGCTTTTGCTGTTAACACTTTAATTTTCCTCTTCACATGAAAAACCTTAGGAAGGGGTCACTCCGTGAAGAAGACAGAACTATACTAAGAACAGAAATCCCTTTAGGGCAGAGATGTTAGCCCATTCTGAGTGGAATTGCCAATTCCTGGAACTGAATGAACCATTTTTCCCAGTGACTGGCCAGGTTTCTGCTGGGCTGGTGTTGCTAGGCAGCACTGAGGAAGCCTGGGACGCACTGTGGCCAAGGAGCCAGAGGAATGTGAGCTCTGGATTCCCAGCTGAACTTTATCAATCCTTCTTTTCAAGCAGTGATAAATCTGCAGTTATCAGCACTTCCTGCTCTTTTGAACCCTGCCCTCAGGGCTCTGTTCATTCAATTCTAAGATCAGTTGCTTAGAATTGTAGTTTAGATCAAGCATTATTTCAGGCTCTAGATCAAGCATTATTTCAATTTTAAGTATTCTTCCTTCTGTCAACCAAGAAGAAAGAATTACTATTATTTAGTCAAATAAAAAGCAGCTTTTTATTTCTTTTGAAGTGCTGCTTTAGCCGGGCGTGGTGGCGCACGCCTTTAATCCCAGCACTCGGGAGGCTGAGGTAGTCGGAGCGTTGTGGGTTCGAGGCCCGCTTGGGCTACAACGCGAGCACAAGGCCGGCCTGAGCTACATAGTGCGACCCTGCCTCAAAAAACCAGGGCCGGGAGTTTGGCTCAGTGCCTTAAGCGCCTGCCCTGGCAGGTGCGAGGTTGTGAGTTCAATCCCCGGTGCCGCAAAAAAAAAAAAAAAATAAATGAAGTGCTGCTTTAATAACATTAGAGCCTAAGATAATTGACATTTGATGATCAGTAGCTTAGAAAATATGAACTTTTCCCTTGGGACCATTTAAATACTATACTTTGTTCAAAGAATGCAAACTTTGTGAGAAAGGTAGAGAGCTAAGAGATAATAATTTACAATGAAAGTAAAAAAGATGGGGGGTAAGAGGGAATCCCATTTCTATAAGTGGGACAGTCCTAGAGAGCATCCCGGCTTCTTGCTAAAATGTCTCCATGTGACCAAAATTTAAAGTATAAAGAAAAAAAAGTGTAAAAAAAATTCTGCAGCTTCAGATTGTATTACATTTGTAAAAAGCTTCAAGGGTCAAGTCGCCATATAGAAATAGCTTCTGTTCACCTTTGCTACATAATAAACTGGGCAAAAATTTGAAACAATAACAGTTTTATTTCTCACAACTCTGTGGGTTGGCCAGAAACTTTTCCTTGTCTCTCCTGGCTCAGTCCTGTAGCTACGGTGCTCTCATATGGTGTCAGCTGTATCTCTTAATGCACAGGATCTTCTATCCCTGCTTCTTTGACCCTTTATTACAGAACAGCATTTTAAGAAAGAAATTTCCAGTGTACAAAGGTTTTGTAGCCTTCATTTGTACTATCTTAGTTGACACCCCGGTGGCCACTCCAACTCTCTTGGCCTATCCTTGAATCATGAAAGGAACCACACAGAGAAGTGGCCATCGAGAGATGTAATTGGCAAGGGCTATTGCTGTGACAGCCTCTCTACCTTCTGTAGGTCCTAATGAAGTCCTTATATAATTCTTTGTGTACCATTTGGCAGATATTCATACATCCATTTTTAGAAAAAACTATTTTACAATGCTTCTAAACTACACTTCCTATACTTTGTCAATATTCCTTTTTTTTTCTTCCCAGTCTTTCTTTGAAATGGTTCTCAAGGGAAACTAGAAAATCAGCAGAGTTAGCATAGATTTCAAGAAAAATTGCAAAGCTAACAAGGGACAGATTCAGGATGTTTTGTTAGTTTTGATTCACTTGCTAAGTTCATCTAATGTATATTAAAGATCTGCTATCTCTATGACTGTAACCCACTGACTCCAACAAAGACTGCCTGATTCCTGGGCCCATGGGTCACACTATCCTCTGCTCTTTGGGACTATGGGTATTCTTAAGGAAAGGCAAAATTATATTTCTTGCCTTGCTTTCTTATTTTGCTTTGGTATAAATTTGTAAACTAATTTATTTAAGGACAGACTTCCATTCTTTTTCTTCTGTGGCAAAATTAGGGACCCCAAATTTAAGATGTATTTCAACACAGAAGGATTTTGGGTCCCCCAAGTCACCACATGGAGAAGAACCAGCAATGACAGGCTGTGGTGATGAAATAAACTATGTGCCAGTGTGGTATTTTTGGTAATTTAGAAAACAATGTTTAAATTAATAATAAACTACTTAGCCCCACTAGAATGGAAGACCGTTGTCCCCAGGTACCTATAACATGAGAGTAAAAGTAAAACTTTACTCTTCTGAATAACCTTCCTTCCCCTAGGAATAACTCCATTATCTCACTCTTGTGTTGTCTACACTCACTATACCAAATAAAAAATAGCCATACCGAGAACATGCTTTTAAAATAGATACAGTATTGAGCAAGTAGCTACACAAGTTGCTCAAGAAAGGGTTAATTAATGGGAAACCCCTGGCAGGTCCTTGCCTTCCACTTGGTTTGAGGCAATTTGTTATTTATTTCTTTCTTTAATGAACTCCATGAGCATTTATATATATTTGTATACTACAAATATTAACCATTTAATCTATACATCAGTGACTATAATCATCCCCATTTTACAGGCAGGGAAACTGAAATAAACAGAAATTAAGATAGTTATACTACTAATCGCTATTATTTCATTAAAAGAAAGGTTCATGCCTATATTGTTTAATCAATTTTTCATGCCTGTATCTTGTATTATGAGCAACTACTTTGAAGACAACAATACCCAATGTACTAACCATTGTTACTTTTCTATAATCTTGTTTTAAAATTTCGTACCATTGTTTTTGTTGGTTTTTTTCTTTAAAATTAAAAAAAGAAAAGAGTTAATCTAGTTGCCAAATGTGACAGGTTCAGTAAGTGGTAGAAACTAGGATGTGAACTCTGATAGCCTTACACCAAGCCTACCCTCTTCAATGCTACTCTATGCTAATCAGGTAGCTGTGACATTGCTGTCTCATTTTCCCAAGGGAAGAGGACCCTTGACTTGGTAATTAACACAACACCATTTTGCTTCTACCTTTCTCACCCTGTGGTTTATGAATCCAGTAACAGCTCCTCCTAATCGTAAGGATACTTTTCCTGTGCTACTAAGTTTTAAAGGTTGCTGTCCCATGGGACATGTTTATATCTCAAACACCCAGTCAAGCTGGAACTAGGTGTCATCACATGCGTTGTAGCATTCCCTTTTCAGATGGCTAAAGTCTGGGTGATAGCACAGAACCATGACCTCATGCAACTGTTCCTGCCCTGGATCAGTGAGAACTTCGCATCTGCTTGTGGACTCCTCAATAGCTTATTCGGTCAGGGTGAGCACTTGAGTTTAAACATTTGATTTGACCATTTAAAAACATTGTTTTTAAAATCCCAGGCACTTTAATATTTAACTTTGATTCATATGTCCTTTTATAGCAAATTAAAATTTGATCAAACAAGTACATCCAGAATATGAAAAGATTTAAATTAAACTAGAAAGACCCAGGCAAAATCTAGTAACTAAATGCTTAACTTTTAGAAGTCATTCTCTGTCCCATCCCCAACCTATCTTCTTATGACTTGTTTCTTCTCATTTGCTGTGTCATCAAAGAACAAAGTAAAATGAATTTTGGCAGCCAGCCAGTTAATTAAAGACTTGGCCCAAGTATTTGGGCACGAAATCACTTTGTAATCCTCATTTTCTGTTTTGACTTTTTATATGATTCAAATGGATGAAGTAATTACCACTTTTTTGCTTTACTTTGTGTTTTATAGACCAAACAGCATTGTCTGCAGGATGACAAATATTTGAATTAAAAGTTATCATGTATAGAAATATATTTAGATGTTTTCAATTTTTTGCATGTTTGGATCTTAGAGTAGATTCTGTTAATACATGAACAAGGAAAATCTACAACTTAATAGAATTCTTCTGAAATTGAATCTTTCTAAGAGCATTCATCTCAGACACCTTGACCTCAAGGCCAGACCATGCATGCATAATAAGGAAGAGAAAAATGTGAACAGTATGACAATTTCCCAAATTACTCATAATTTACTAAAAAAGGTAAAAGTAAGGTAGAAAGGCTCTGTAAAGTTTTCCCTATTCTGTGTATGGTTACATAGGAACTAAATACTTCTTTTGGTCTCCAGCAATAAAAATAGCAGCCTATTAAGATCAGCACCCAGGCTGGTGAGCTCCAGTGGGGAGAACTTGTGCTAATGAGGCCCAGGTCAGGGATTTAATGCCCCTGGGATCCAATTAGCTTCACACAGAAGGAGGCTCTGAGCCCCGTCAGATGCATGCTCTTTCCATCAAGTTCTGCTAATACCTGTGCTTCTTTTTTATGCCAGGACACCCTGGCCCAGGACCTCATCATCTAATGTGGCAACAGCCTCCTAACTGGTCTGCCTGCCTCTTTCCTAGCCAGTTGTGCATAAGCTTACCGTGGCAGATACACATTCTCTGCCAAGTTTGAATGGCTGGTGCTATACACTCTGACCTTTTCTTCAGATCACTGCATTCTCCCACTGATTCCTAACGCAGATTTGATACTCTATTCTGTGGGTGTCCTTTCTACATCCACGTACATCAGGACAACCCCAGTCTTTGTCTTTGTTCAGGCCACTTCCAGCCTTCCTGAATACTGCTCCAGAGCCCCCTCAAATCCTTTGTCCTTCTTACCACCAGCCTTGACCCTTCCAGTTTGCACAAACATGTGAAATTCTTTTTGGGGAACTGAAGATGTCGGAAACATAGGAAGCTGTTGCTGGATTTGGTTTTTTGTCTCAGCAACTGGATAGCAATAGATTTTCAGGTGCCAGTGAATTATCCCTGCCAGCACTGCATAAATCTAATGGACAAAAGAAACAACATCTGTTAGTAGTAAATTAAAAAGAAAGAGTTCTGTAGAAGCTTTAAGAATGCTACATTTTTAGAAACAAAATTATAAAACCTCAGCAACTGCCTCTCACCACCATCTTTTAGATGTCTCCTCTTGTGGTATAGCTCCCCTCATAGCCCAAAGTGGCCCCACTTCATGCTTCCATATTGCTCCGTGCTTCACTGCAGGCAAAGCATGAATGAAATGGGCTCTGTGTATTTGGCTAAGCTTGCGGAGAGCACAGGCTATATCATTTTCATATCTCAAATGCCTTATAAGTGCCCAGTGTAAAATGACTGAATAAGTGAGTAAGTACTGCTATTTGGGGAGTAGTAAAGATAAGAAGAATCTTCCAAATTTTTTAAAATGTTGGAGCTACTAGCCTGCTAATAAACTAACTTACTCTCAAATTAACATTTAATAAAAATGATCCAAAAACACATCCCTTTGGTAGTAGCTAACAGTATAGGCTTCCTGTAAGAAAATTATAAAAACAACACTAGATAGATAAGCAAAGGGTTTGATCAAGCAATTCACAGGGAAGGGATTATAAATGTGAGTAAAAATCATTCTACATCATTACCAATTTTTAAATGGCACTAAATGAGTAAGATAAAATTTGTCAAATTGCTCCTAACAAAATCTGATAAGAATTTAGAGAGATGGATCATCACACATGCTTCAGTAAAATGTGGTGACACTTTTAGATGCCCATTCATACATGTGCATACATGCATACCCCAGCTCATGACTTTTCACCCAAGAATTCTAATTCCAGGAAACGGGGACATGATTGAGCATTGGTGTGCAGATAGATGACGATTTCAGTGTTATCTGTCAGAGCACTGTATGGGAGTACCTTAATATCTAACAGTAGAGGAATAGTGAGGCCAATAAATCTATACAGTAGGTTACTATGCAGCCATAACTGCTTTCAAAAGTACAAGACAATGCTCACAGTGTGGTGTTAAGGAAGGGATTGGGTGAGTAATAAGCAAAACTGCATGCATCATATGCTTCCATATATTCAAAAGAAAAAAGGCTAGTAGATAATTTACCAAACAGTAAAATATAATTGAATATCTTCTGATTTAGAGATTATGCATGTTACTTTCTTATTTTTACCTTTCAATACGTTTCAAGTTTCTTAAAATGATCACAGGGAGCCAGGTGTGGTAGTTCATGCCCATAATCCCAGCACTTGGGAGGCTGAGGCAGGTGGATTGCCATGAGTTCAAGTCCAACCTGGGCTATATAGTGAGTTCAGGGACAGCCTGAACTATACAGTGAGACCCTGTCTCAAAAAGACAAACAAACAAAAAATAATCTTAGGGAAAAAGAGTTTAATATTTATTTTTTTAAATATTTTTTATTGAAGCGAAAAAAAAAGACACATATAACAAAGACAAAAAGCAAAAGAGACAAACAACTAGAGTAAATTCACACCAGTAAAACTGCAGGTTTACAAAACAGGATGATAGAAACTTGACAATGGTTGCAATATTGCGTATTGTTATCTTTAAAATGGTTAGAGGGAAGGGAAAAGGAAAAGATATAAATCTGTATATATGTATATGTAAGATAACTGAAACGAACACACTGCTGAATGTATTCGTTATTGAGAAAGAACAATTAATACTCATGATCAGATCAATTTTACATGTCTATATCTGTCAGGGAAAAAGAGTTTAAAGAAAGTCCCCTTTTAAAATTTACCATCCCAGAATTAGTGTTTTTAGCATTTTCAGTCAAGAATTGTTTCAGGAGATCATTTCCTGCATGTCTAGAACCTTACAAAGAACACAAATGGAATTGCTGAATTATATGGTAGTTCTGTTTTTAATTTTTTTAGGAATCCACATATTTAGTATATATCCCCACCAGCAGTGTACAAAGATTTCCTTTTCTTCACATCTTTGTTAGCACTTGTTATCCTTCATCTTTCTGATAACAGACTTTTAACAGTTACAAGGTGATAATTCATTGTGGTTTTAATTTGCATTTCTCTGGTGATTAATGATTTAAACATTCTTACATATCCTTATTAGGTATTTGTATATCTTCTTTTTGAGAAATGTCTATTCAGGTCCTTTGCTCTCGTTTTTTAATCTGTTTGTTTTCTTACTTTTGAGTTGTTTGACTTAATTAGATATTGTGGATATTGACACCTTCTGAGCTGTGTGGCTTAAAAAGCTGGCAAAATTTTAAGCATGTAATGAGTGTGCTCTGCTACCTGTGCAGCAACCCTGATCTCCGGAGGACAGAGCCCGTCTTGGAGAGCCCCTTGCAGAGGACCAGCAGTGGCAGCTCCTCCAGCTCCAGCACCCCCAGCTCCCAGCCCAGCTCCCAGGGAGGCTCCCAGCCTGGCTCACAGGCAGGATCCAGTGAACGGACCAGAGTTCGAGGTAAACCATTCTCTTACCTTTTCCTGGCAACATCACTGGGAAGGAAAGCATGAACAGGGGAAAAGAGCTACTTCCTGACTATAGTGTGACCATCACTGTGTGATAGCAAAGAGCCACTTGGCTGCTTTCAACCTTGTCCCCTGAAGAGTCTGGGTCACATGCAGGTGACACCAGTGTGGACAAAATCGTTTGTAATCTCAGATACTAGTGTTTTCCAGGGAGTTCACCAAAAGTGTTATTATTTGAAAGTATAGTTAACATTCTCTTGAATTTCTGTTTCCAATTGATTGCTTGTTTTTAGAATTTCCTGTACCTCCAAATGTCCTAGTATTCCTAGTGTGCCAATCATCTCTTTTAGTATTCTGAGCACAGTTCATAATTATAGGTGCTTCTCATTCATGAAATTTGATGAAGATTAATGCAGTATAAATATACCTGAGGGAAAAAATAAAATCTTTGACTTAATACATTTGATTCTTTAATCAGGTAGATAAAAAGTATATTTCTTAATTCTTACATTCTTTCCTTTGGTTCCTAGTTCTGAGTTAAAAGTATTCTTGTATGCCTGGTATGTCCCTAACTAGGAACTTTAAAACAAAACAAAACAAAACAAAACAAAACATCTCTCCTTCTTTCTCCTCTACTGATAAACTAATAACCTACATAAAAGCTGTTCACTCTGTAGCTTCAGGGACCCCTCACTCCTTGCTCTGCACCTCTGTTTTAGGGCCCTTTCCCTTCATCACCAATATCCTTCCTGCCCCTACTTTCTTTCTTTCTTATGTCTCTCTATTCCCATTTTAAGACCATCAAGCAAGTAAGATTTTATTTTTTCTCACCAAAATCCATCAAAATAATTTATCCTGATGAATATGTAGTAAAAGAAGAAATCAAGCATAGAACCTTAATTTGAAGCTGGTTTAGCATAGTCATTGGGAATAAAAGTTTCAGAAATCAGAAAGAAACACAGCCCAGTTTGTAATGTCATCATAACCTCAGACCATCTCTGTCATCTTTCTAAATCTGTAAAATAGGAAAATAGTATCACTCTGTGGGTTGGAGCAAAGATGAAATGAGGTGATTGTCAGAGAAAGCATAGTATATGTCAGAAACCTCTCAGAATCAGTGACCCCTCAATAAATGGTAGCAGTGTAGGGTGCTTGCTACAGTTTTTCTTATTGTTACCAGTGACTTCTGAGTTACAAACCTAAATGTGTCTGCCTGACTTTGCTTGCCTGAACATTATTTTTCCATGAATGTACTTGGGGATTCGGCTAAGTGAACAGCGTGTACACTGAGTATCCTAAAGGGAAGAATCTTCACAGATGACTCACCCAGGACTCTGATGTCAGCACTCTTTGATGGTCAATGTCTTTCTTGGCCCTCTATTTTTCCTTTAGCTAACAGTAAGTCAGAAGGATCACCTGTGCTCCCCCACGAGCCTTCCAAGGTGAAACCAGAAGAATCCAGGGATATTACCCGGCCCAGTCGACCAGCTGTGAGTGCTTTTCTCTCTGAGTTTGAAACTCTTAATTTACTAGTAAACCCACAAATTAAAGTAGTTGGGGATACACTCATGATTATGAACAAAACTCTTTGAGATTAATAAGAAAGAAGCCACACCTGATTATGATCAGATCTTGGGTTGTTTCTTCTGCCTTTGAATTATTTCGGTGACCATCTGTGCACCTTCAGAGAGAGAATAAAACGGGAAGAAATAACTCATATCATTCCATAACTTGGCCTCAGCAAGGATGGCAAAGATATTAAATCTGGTAGTTAAGGACACTTGAATCTGTCATATTAATTTCTCTTAATTATTCTGCCCTTTCCCAATATTATTTTCCATGTAAGTTAGTGCAATCGTTTTTCTGCTACTCTTCATGCCTTTAGGAACTTGCATATCTTTTATGGGCTGAAACTTCATAAGCATAGTGTCCCAGAGGCGCCTGGCAGCCTGAAATCCAGCTTCACTGCTGTAACATGGTGGACCCCAAGCAGCTTTTAAAAAAGGATGAAGAGCATGCAGGCTGAAACTGAAAAGTGGAAAATTAATTTGGGATGAGTCACTGTCCACTTATTTCAATTTTCTGAGAATCATTTCTGTAAAAAATGAATGCAAAGCCATTTTGGTTTACTCTTTTTTTGCTTGTTTTCACTTTTACATTTTAAAATTAGGAGGTATATTGAGTAGAAATGAAGGGAATTCACAGGGTTGAACTTCTCTTTGCCCTTTTGTCTTTATCAATTTTGTACTAATGATTCCAATTTTGTGTCTAACCTGCTTCCTTTCTTCTGGCTTTTCCTCTTCTGTGGATTCTTCTGGATTGGGTTCCTCTTACCTCAGAGCTATAAGAAAGCTATAGATGAGGTTAGTATTGCCTCTTTTTGGTCATACTTTCAGGAGATTAAATATTAAAGCTATTTCCTTCTGTTGAATTTAGAAAAGCAGTCCAGCGAAATCACAGGTTTAAAGTCATTCAGGCCTTGCAGAAAGTCCTAAATGCATGGAATCTGATGACTGTAGTTATGGCTTTAAGACTGTGGCTTTGCTGAGGACTACTCTTGTGAAATCTGGTGGGCAAAGAGCCCTTTCAACAAAAGCCAGCCTGAGATGCTCAGACTTACGCATGTAAAGCTTCCCAACCCTTCCCTCTAAATGAATATGTTGCTTTTCCAATGTTCCTGGCCAACAACAAATATTGGTGATTTACTAATGGCACAGTTTCTCCCTCCAGTCCCTTTCCATAGCAAACCTGTACTCTCCAGCTTTCCTAGGAGATGGCTCTCAGCAGTTTTACTAAGAAAGAAAAGAGATATCATTGTGGAGCACTCCAAATTTGTAGTGTGTCATTTGTGAACAAGGAGTCACTGGGTATTGTTAGATTAATTTTGTGGGACATTAACAATAACATCAGTAGCAACATTCACTTGAGTTAGTGAATCCTGGTGAGTTAAGTGACTGTATTTCCTCATCTGTGGAGACGTTTTTTCCATTAGAAAAATATATGGCTTTGTCAGTTGTAGGTAGCTTGCTTAGAAGGATGACTGCCTTACTGCTGTTTGTCAGACCTGCATGAATACACGTAGTGAATTTGTTTTTAACAGCCAGGCCTTGCAAAAAGTCCTAAATGCATGGAATCTGATGACTATAGTTATGGCTTTAAGGCTGTAGCCCTGCTGAGGACTACTTTTGTGAAATTATATGGAAAAAGCACTGGCTTAGGAAACAGCAAACAGCATTAAAATCTTGGCTTCCCTGATAACTAACTGGCTAGTACGAGTCTCATAACCTTCCTAGGCCAGGATTTCCTCCTCTGTAAAATGAGGATAAAAACACCTGCCCTGCCTCATTTACGATCACTCAAGGTCATGTGTGCAGAAGCATTTTATGAACTATAAAGTGCTACAGAAAACTGAGCTCTTATCTTGATTGGTAAGGTTTGGGCCAGAGGCATGGAGCTTTTTTTTGCAGGTGGGAAAAGCATGTTTCTGGGCATCTGGTTTTCATTTAACTTTCACCAATGAGCCTCACTTTCTGAGAGTTATGACCACCTCACTTTTCAGAGTGATTTAGAAAGTTATTTTCCTGGTTAAAAGGATTATTGTTCATAAAGAAATGAGACTCTGCATGTCTACAGAGTTTGGATGCTATTGATAGAAAAAGGAAGGAGGTTTTATAATTGCTGTGTGCCAGGGCCTTGCTTGTCCCTTTTCCTGATGATAGCAAGGATGAGGAAATTGTCACATTTTTTTTAAATCAATTTTCTCTCAGAACAGCTGAAGAAAAAGATGATTTTCTGGTATTTTGGATGCCAGTAAAATGGTTTTGTGTGTGCATAACACAAGGGAAACTTCATGAGTCCAGAAATTATGAGTGCCACTCATGAGGGAAAGGGCTGAAGTGGATCTTAGCTGGTTAACCCTGGATATTTAATGCTTTGAGAACTGCTTTATTTGTTTTGGTGTACTCCACCACACCACACACAGATGAAAGGGGACAAGCGCAGCATACGTAATTATAAATCATCAAGGTGGTGTGAGCTGCACACTGCAGTCTCAGGAGCCATGTGTGGCTGGAAGACACCTCCAGGTGATGCTGACAACCTTCCCTCATGAGCATCACTGATAAACCACTGAGAACACGGGATGTATTGATTTCACCTAACCCTGTGGTTCTCAACTAGAGATGATTCTTTCATTGCTCTTCCCTTAGAAGATATTTAACAAAGTCTGAAGCCAGTTTTAGCTGTCAGAATTGGGGACAGAAGGCAGTGCCACTAGCACCTTTGCATAGAGTAAAAGAGTACTACTAGCCATCCTATAGTACATAGGAGAACAATAAAGATTTATGCCAAACCTCAAATGTCAGTCACACCACAGTTGAGAAACCATGAACCAAAGCTCTCTTTCCTATTTGTGGGTTTTGATATGGATTGCATCCCTTTGGTGACTAATTGCCATTTAGATAACCCAGTGTTAAATTGAAAAGTCTTAAAAATCTTTCTGAAAACATCTTGCTTGTTATTGGTAGTTTAATGGTTAAGTTTTCATAAAAATCAATCTGGGAAGTACCCATTAATTTTATACTTTCTAAGGGAATATGAGATTTTGCAGAATAGTCTATGATTATTTAATACAACCTTTGAAAAGAAATCTGTTCTTCTTTAGCATGATTAAACATGTGACATGAATATTATATGCATAAGGAAATACTGGCCTTACCACTATTCCTTTGTTAGTGTGGAGGAGTGTGACAAATTATGGAGTACAACCATAGATGGGACTAAACTTGAGCAATAACTAGTCCAACTCTTTTTTCCCTCACCTGAAGATAAGGAAATTAAGTGACTTGCTTGGTGTCATTTTTTAGGTTTCCTAAAAAACAAAACAAAACAAACAAACAAACAAAAAAACTCTACTGATGCATAAGGAAAAAAGTTTAAAATTCTTTAATAATATAATACTTTAAGAAACTAAACGAGAATTTGAATAAATTAATATTTTGAAAAAGAAGCCTAAACCAGCACCTTTTTAAACAAGCTATGTGCATAATTTTCAGAGTAACTAAGCTCTTTTGAATGAAAAATTATATCAAGTTAAATCTAAAAAGTGTTATATCAAAGGAGCCTTTGAATACAAGCCTCATGTCTTCACATTTGCTCCACAGTCAAAAACTTACTATTTTGCCATATTTCTTTTTTAGTCATACATTCTCAAATAGTTTCACGCTAAGCAGCAGTTTTATTTTCCCTTTTTAATACTTTTTAGCTTCAAGCTTAGACAGCTAAGCAGTAAATTACTGGAGAACTCATTGTATGGAGAAAATTGTTATTGTTAGAAAATAAAATGTATGAAAATGGATCTGACCGTGTCCACTTTCCATAACTTTGCTACTGTAAATTTTTCCATAGTGAATGGATAAGAAACAAAACTTCAGATAAACACATAGGTTATTGGCAAATGAAGATTAATTTTCTCTGGGGTTATTACTTTTGAGTTACTCATTACTGTTATCTTGAGATTTTCATGTATATCATATCCTCCAGGCTGTTATCAATTAAACTCAAAAATAATCTACAATTATCCTAACATTATAGAAAATAGCTTTTAATATTACAGAAACAAAAAATTCTGATTAAACATGAAATTATAAAGCAGGTTAAAACTTTAAAGTGTTTCTAAATCCTGGGTAGTGTTTAGGAAAATGTAGGTCATTTTTAAATTGCAGAAGTTTCCTTAAATCAATGAGCTATGGACTAGTATATTTCTAAATAATTCTGGTTTTTTAAAATTCTCTGTCTTTTTTTTATTTTTTGAAATGTCAAAATAAAGAAAACCAAGCCCTGGGGGAAAATATATCATGAATTTAAATAAATCATAGCTGATAGTATTATATTTTACTCATTATTGAGAATAAATTATTTTAAACCATATTCTCTCTTTAACTGATAATGCAATATAATTTAAATGACAAGTATCATTTTAAATCCAAGTTATATTCTTTGACAAGACTTAAAATGGTCTTAGCATATAAAAATCAAAATAAAAATTCAATTTTCTAATTTGTTGTTATTTTACTAACTTTGAAGATTATAACATCCTTTTTCTTTCATAACCTTAACAAATATCTGGATTATATGTTCCCATGGTGATCAAGTATAACATTCTTTTCATTTTCCTTTCCATTTGATGAAGATAAGTACTGACAGTTACCAAGAGGAAATAAGTAAAAGCTGAAATCTGGGTATTAGCTTTGCCTATTTTGCCCCATTGGCAAAGAAACCAGAAATAAGTTTACATAAAATTCTCTGCGATGGTTTTCCTCTTATTTAATAGTATACATTTTATGTAAACACCATTGAGCCTTTTCAATAAAACTCTATTTTCCCTTTCATGGATGGGATATGTTCAGTGAGACCAAGGCCAGGAATTTGAGGGAATGTGTGTGTACAGAAAAGCCCCAAGTGCATTTTGCATATAAAATGCACAGTTTGAATTTCAGAAGCTTCCCTTTTCCAAGGCCTTCAATTCAGTTGACATTAAGTCATCATACTTTCCCTGTAATTTCTATGAAATTAGAAAGAAATGACTCCTTTAGTTAATACCTTCCACTTCCTAAATTTCATTTGAAAGACCTGACATGTTTCCTCCCCAAATCTTAACCAAAATAGTTGTGTCTGACATGTATGTGGCACTAGAAAAACATAATGGTTTGTTGTCCTTTCAGAATAAAATTATAATTACAATGTAAACTGTACCCATTGATCACAGTTTTTCTTCTAAGTAATTGGGATAGGCTAACATCCTGTAGGTCACCTTGATTAATCTGATATTAGGTGAATTGCACAGATATATTTCTGGACTGAAATAAAGAGAGAATATGGCCGTAAGAAAATTGTAGGATTTAGCATTTTTTCAATGAGTTTCTTTCTCCCTCATCCCCTGTCTCTCACTGAATGCTCTGATTCCCACATGGGTCACTAAATAGGGAGAAATGGTAAGACTGATATCAAATTGCTTTTTCCTCATTTGCATGCTGTGTGCCATGGGCAGTTTAACCCATGCAAATTAGAGCGGCCATGCTTTTGCAGAACTGCTTCCCTCTGCCTTGCTCTGAAAGCATGGTAGTCAGATATTCAGCACACTGCCTGCAATGTGCCTGGTGATTAAATACCACATCATCACATCCATAAGGCTAAGGGTTTCATCATACTCGTGGAAAACTGAAAAATTATCTCTTCCTTTGGGTGTTTGCACATTCATTTCAGTGTTCTTTGCCAGGGTTTCTGCCAGGTTACTGGAATATAAAACTTAAGAAAATGAAACACCTATCATTTTGGAAGAGATCTCTCTCTCTCTCTCTCTCTCTCTATCTATCTATCTATCTCTATCTCTTTGTTCCTTTTGGTTAACTCAGCTCTGTGGCTATAAATTTCAGTGGCAGTAGGCTTTGGGGTGGGCCATCATTTGATGTGGTGCCTCTGCTCTCCAGGGAATGATGACACACTAAATGAACTTTGAGAATTGCTCTGTTCTATGACTGATGCTAGATTTTGGTACAGTAGCAATCCTAAGATGGGAAAGGCCATCTCCATGGCTTGGGCAGGAGTCCCAGAATCCTGGGCAACAATTTTGCTTTTCCATAATTTTGAGGGTGATGAACTTCACCTTCTCAAACTAAAATGAAAGAACAATGTTTGCATATACGTGTATGCACACAACACAGCATACACATACATATGCCCATATATTCAGAATGGAAGTCTCAGTCTAGCTATTGGTTTTGAACAAAGTTTAAATTGATTTCATCTTTCTTTTCTAGCTTCTACACGCTATAAACATCGTTTTCTTAGTTCCATGCAGTAACTATGTTTGTCACACTTCTCAATAGAGCTTTTTTTCTTGTGCTTAAGCTGGAGCACTGACTTGCTGAGAGATGTAACTTGGGTCATATCTACAGTTCACGTGCTAAACAAACTTTCCTCTTATAGGATCTGACGGCATTAGCTAAAGAATTAAGAGAACTGCGGATTGAAGAAACAAACCGCCCGCTGAAGAAGGTGACTGATTATTCCTCCTCCAGTGAAGAGTCAGAGAGTAGTGAGGAGGAGGAGGAAGATGGAGAGAGTGAGACCCATGATGGAACAGTGGCTGTCAGTGACATTCCCAGACTGATGTAAGAGGATTATTTTCTTTCTCTTTCTTTCTCTTTCTCTCTCTCTCTCTCTCTCTGTCTCTCTCTCTTTCTCTCTCTCTTTCTCTCTTTCTTGCAGAGTCACAAAAAGAGTCTGTGTTGCCCAGGCTTGCCCCAAAATCCAAGGCTTAAGAGATCCTCCCACCTCAGCCTCCTGAATAGCTGGGACTACAGGACTGTGCCACTGTGCCCAGCTATAGACTACTTCTTAAATGTAGACCAGGAAGGGACCAGGTCTCCAAAATAAAAGGACAAGAAATATGAGCTAAATATAAATTGCATGTGGGCCACTGCCAAGACAAATTTGTTTCGGGGATTTAAGTTCGTACTACACCATAGTTCTGTAAGTCTCTCCATAGAGATAATCACTTAGAAAATGTAGCATTTCTAGGACCGTTCTGCTTTTCCAACTCATTGCCATTGTATTGACTATCCTTTTTGTAACTCTTCCTTGGTTCTTTTCATTTCCAAGGAAAACAATATTGATAGCCAGACTGTTGGCACATGCCTTTCCCCCTTGAAGTGAAAGAGTGAAATCATAAACAGTAAAACTTAGGGATTATAAAAAACAAGAGGAGGCACATGTTCCCTCCACTGCTACAGTAAGTAAGAAAAAGAGCACATGGCAGTATGGGTTAGCATCCCAACAAAAGAGGAACCAATCATTCAGAGAAACTTCTGTGTAATGTAAATATACTTGCTGATTTTCTACTTCATCCTCTTTGTTGTCTCTTTTACTTGATCCTTTTTTTTTTTGTGGCTAGTTTCTGTATCACATATTTTCCGGTATTCTCTCTGCAGTCTTCTGCTTGTATATTTGTATCTATATCTATACCTATCTATCTTTTCTTTAGTAATTATAACCTTTACTTTCTCCTTTTTCTTTTTTTATAAATATAAGAAGGAAGCTCACTGCTTCTCTCTCTCTCTTTCTCTCTCTCTCTCTCTCTCTCTCTCTCTCTCTCTCTCTCTCTCTCTCTCTCTGCCCATCTCATTGGAATGGTGCCTGTGGGAATTGCGCTCATCTTCTAATGCTTCCTTAACTAATTCCCCCAAATAAACACAAGAGGTTATTCTCCTGGTTTGCCATAGCTCTGCTAGAATGCATTGCTAACTTTTCCAACTTCACTGTTCATTTATATCCATTTCTTTGGTTTAGCTACTTAATCACCAGACTGTATTTATTCTGCATAGAGAGGATACCATAAGGCTACATATTTATTGTCCTGTCCAGGGATTAGAGACAGGGCTGACCAGTCTTCAGAGAAGGTCATCCATTGACTAACCATTGTTACATGCAAGCAATTCTGAGAGACAAGTCCAGTTATCATTGTTGAAAATCCATACTTGTTATTTTCTGTTGGTTCCCCAGTTACTGACAACCATAAATATGCTAAAATATGACATTTTGAAACAAATTGTATTAAATTGCTCTTTTAACAGCAAATAAAATTGTTCTAGAGGCAAAATCACTAATCCAGAACATTTCTGTAAAACATGCTGGCCTTTTCATTTTTTGTCTTGATTCAGCATTGTTTAGTTCTTCCAACAGATGTTCAGAATTCCCTTTAAGCACTGATCATACAAACTATCAGAATAAGAATACATTATAAAAGATGGTGTAAATTCCTATTATAGGTTAGGTACCATGCTGAATACTTTGAGATATTCAAAAAGTACATCTTTGTATTCTGCCTTACAAAAATTTATATCCTAGTAGGACAAAGGCAAAATTTTACATGGGAAAATTGCAGGCTAATATAAATATTTGGAAGAACAGCCAGTTTGAGAAGAAATGTTATATAGCATTTGGTTTTTAAATTTCTGATCATTGTTTTTCAAAATTATGAATTGTGTTCCCCCTCCTCCATCTAAAGGCAGATCTGAAACTTCTACCCCACCTTTCTTTTTTTTTTTTTTTTTTTGCGGCACCGGGGATTGAACTCACAACCTCGCGCCTGCCAGGGCAGGCGCTTAAGGCACTGAGCCTAACTCCCGGCCCTGGATTTTTTGAGGCAGGGTCGCACTATGTAGCTCAGGCCGGCCTTGTGCTCGCGTTGTAGCCCAAGCCGGCCTCGAACTCACAACGCTCCGCCTACCTCAGC